>NC_061167.1:46634389-46779389 GCF_022113875.1 Hydra vulgaris | reverse complement strand
AAGCAAAAAAAACAATTGTATCTTTTGTAAAAACTTTTTAACTCTAAAAAATTTTTAAAGCTGCCCACACTTACTTTTACAAACAAAGTTGATGTTATCGCAATAACAGAATCTTGGTTTATATTGGATTCAATTCAAAACATTGATGGGCATCATCTTTATCTTGCAGATAAAAATGGATTTGGATGAGTTGTAAATTATGTAAATACAAAAGTATTTAATTGAATGTAAATGTTTATCCGAATCTTAACAATAAAGAAATTGAATATGTTTGGAACTCAATAAGATGTATAAAGTTTTTAGAGGTAAGTTGTGCCTCAAATAAAAAACATATAATTTTTTTTTTAAAGAACAACATTTTAAAACGAGACTAAAAATAAAAAAATAAATTATTTCATGGGATCAAATGACTTTATGTACATAAGCAACCTGAAATATCCAATATAGTCGATGACTGAAAATTTTGGGCAAAAATAGGAACAAGTTGTACTTAATTGCCCAACATTTTCAGTCATTGACTTTAACGCATATGTCAGGTTGTGTACGTACACAAAATCTTTTGGGTCCTGAAAAATAGTTTTTATTATTTTGTTAATTTTTAAAATGTTGTTTTTAAAAACATTTTTTATATATTTTTTATTTTTCACTTTTTAATCCGTTTAGTTCAAAATGTTGCTTTTATGAAAAAAATGTTATATATATATTTTCTCATTATTTAACAGCGATTCTATTTATTTAAGCCAAACTAAAACGCCTAAAGTTTGTTTTAAATTGTTTTTTTAATTACTTTTCATAACAATTTCTTTTATTTAGGCTAAAGTAAAGCCTGTTTTGCTTTGCTTATTTTAATTAAAATTAAAACTTGTGTTTTTTTTGCGCGGACACCAAAACAAAAATAAAATAATAATAATAATAATAAATTAATAAATAAATAAACAAACCGAAAGGATAGCAAGTTAAATAAAATGTTGTAAAAAGGTAAATTTATGCAAACAAATAAGTACTTAAAAAGTCAACTGGGAAAGCTGTTTTGTGATAAACTAGACTGTGAATTTCATGAGTTGTTTTTATATACCTACAATAATTTTTATAGATTGTTAATTCTTATTTTTAATAATAAAATAAGAAATTTTCAACTCTGGTAGTATGCAAAAGTTAAAAAGGTAATAAAGATCACATAATATCCAATTTTTTTTAAATGTGCAACGGCAAAGTCAAGAATTTTAAAAAACTTTCAATAAAATGTGCACAGTGTAAAAAAAACAAGTAAACAAAATATTAACTCGAGAATGCAAAATGGATTTGGTAAAGAGAGGCAAAACTTGCACCAAACTTTTCATTCTCAAATGTAAATTAAAAACAAAATGGAAAACCACAATTAGAGCAATCAAAAAAAAAAAAAAAAAAAAACTACTGAAATCAAAAAAGACATCTTAAATATATTAAATGAGCATTTTAAATTAGCCTTTGTTTCGGAACCCAAGGATATTCCTTGGATACCCAAGGAATAAACAAGTTCTCACAAAAAATATTTTAATGATTTCACCAATAAAAAAACAACTAAGTATGTTAGAAAGTATAGATGAGTCAAAAACGATATGTTTTAATGAAACTTTTAATAACACAGTATACCACAAAAAGTTATTAAAAATGAATAAAAATATGATATAACTGGTAAACGTATGAATAAATGCAAATATTTATTATTCTTAATAAAATTTCAAAATGTGCATTTGTTAACACTAGCGTTCAATAGGGCTAGGTTCTGGGTCATATTTAATATCTGCTATTCATGAACGAATTGATAAAAGTTGTGTCTGAACACACTTGTATGCTGATAATAGTAAAACAATAGCGATAAAAGATTTCTTTGATAAACAAGCAGAAATATAAAACTTTGAAAAATTGTGGATACTGTCTTGTCTTACTTTATCTTAAATTTGCGGCTCCAGCATGGAGTCCGCCAAAACTAGAGGGAGTTTGAATGCTTAAAATAGTTCAATGCACTACAAAGACAATATAAAACTCAAACGGAATGCTTAGCTATGAAATGTGGCTAGTTAAAGTGGGTCTAATGACCCACTCTAATTTTACAATACATTGTAAACGGAATACCTCAAGAAGTTTCTTTCCAAATTTGAAACAGAAATCTCAATATTTTTGTTAAATCCGACAAAATATTACGTACGATGTTAAACAAAAAGCACTCTAATAACATAAAAACACCCTTTTTCAAACTAAGAAATAAGTATATCATATTAAAATTACCATTGTTTATAAAAAGGTTACGCAGGTTTTCAGTTTTTTGTAACCCTATCTGATAAACTTTACTTAACCCTAATCATAACCCACTTAAGCTGATACTTTTTATAAAAACAAAAAACATTCAAAATCTATTCTGAAAATAAATTGCTTTTGCTTTTATAAATTTAAATTGTGTGTTAAACAAATTTTTTTTACCAATTTTTCTTAAAATCAGAGTGAAAGAGTTGTTAATTGAAAAGATTCTGGCTCGCAATTATTATTTCAATTAGCAATACTTCTTTCTTCAGAATTTTAAAACTCGGCAACGGAATGAAAAAAAATATATATATATTAGAGTTTTTTGGTTTACCATGACAATAAACAAAAAATAATTAACACAGATTTTATCAAAGCTTACTTTTAATAGAATCTTCCACAATTGGAGGACATACCATGTTTCTGTTATCAGTTATATTATCGTGTATTATTGAATATGTACCAGAAGTAAAGCATATAAGTAATGTATGAATAAATACCTAAAAGTGGAAAGTCAGATAACTAAAATAAACGTCCTTATTTTCTTTTCTTAGTGTCTAACTAATTGTCAATTTAAACTTCAACTTACACTACTTTTACAAACCATTTTATTTTTTTTTCAAATATTGATTGAAAAACCTAAAACAAAACAAAACATTTATTGGTTAAAATTTGTTTACGTATTTTTCTCTTAAAATAAAATGTATTTTTTAGTGTCATCAATTATAGTACTAATTCTAAACAACAACTTGATCAAGTACAAATCACTCAAACTCTTCATTTAGTTGTTTTTATTTTTTAATTGTTTATATATTTATTTGTGTATACAATAGAATATAAATAAAAGATCCATTTTCTTTCTCTACGTATATATTTATAAAAAACAAAACAGACTCCATTTAACTCTGATCTATTTTTGATATATATAGCTCATCTTAAAAAAAAAAAATTGTTCCAAAACTAGATTATTGTGAAGAAATCTAAATTCAAAAACAAATATTTTTCAGCATCAACAAAGATAAAGTAATCAAAACAACAATCAAATACAAAAATTATATCAGAATTTACAAAAATCTATTCAGTATCATATAATAGAAATCTATGCAAAAATAGTACATTAAATAAATAATCAAATGACACCGTAAAGTAATAAAAGACCTAGCTTTACCAAACTGCGTTTCTCTCTAACATCAACTTTAAAATACTTTTTAAATAAAGGTTGAAATTAAATGCAATTAAAACGTATCAAAATAATTTGTAAAAAATGTACTCACATAACATGATGAATAATTACGCAACAAATGTAGACCAAATCAAAAGTCATACGATAGTGTAATTTTTCATTATTTAAAGGTGACCAAAAAACTTAATAACAAACTTAATTCTTGGCTATGTTTTAAATAAATAATTTTATAACGCATTTAACATATCTACTGATTAAGATTCTTTAAAAATTTAAAACCTAAAATTTCATGTAAGAAATTCGTTTAAGGTTCGTTTTATCAGATTTTTATCTTCACTATAGGTTGAACTTTTTTATACTAAACAAGATTAAATGGTTGGTACACAGTCATGGTTGATAAATATTTACATTTGGCTTAATTACTTATAAATAAAAATTTACGTAAACTTTTTTTATTTAAGTAAAACCATTTTTGATATACTAAAAAAATCGACTAAATATAGCTTTAAAAATTTTTATAATGCAAACGCTGATTTTTTTACACTGTCATGGTTGGTTAAAAGTTGTTATTGTTTCACGGTCATCAAAAACTGAAAATCTGTTATAAGTTACATAAATTGTTTTATTCCTGTCGTTTAGTTTACAAAAATGAAGCATTTAACACTTAAAGTGAAAAATATTAGATCGATTTCGACAAAAAAAAAAAAAAATAAGCAAACTAGTGAACAATCTTTCCATTATTGGCTTTTAACTAATTAATACAAAAATTATTTATGAGCCACATTAAAAATTTTCTTATAATTGCTATTGAACAACATTTATTCCCTAAAAGTATTTCTGAGACTACTTGGTTAAATAAACTATTAGATTACCTATAATTCTAAAAGTAAATTGTTTAAGTAAGTTTCTTTAAACTTGATAAAGTATAGATTTGATCATAACGCTTTTTACCTTGCCAAAGCATTTGATCTGGTCATTAACTACTAATTACTTAAATAAATTTACTTATAAGTTAGGTAATCAAAAAATATGTTTACTAAATGTATAAATAACTTTCTTTCGATTACTTTAAAAAAAGTTGAATTAAATATTAAAACATTAAAACAAATTCAGAACCAAACAACGGCCTGTAATAATTCACAGCATCTGCAATTGCAGTTGGTAGCACTTACTATATTAAAATAGTTTGTTAAAATCTCTAAGAATAATGATATACTATCATTATTCTTAGAGATTTTACCTGACGCACCGTAAAAGAGAGCTTTTTGAGAAGACCAGCATGCCAAACTTTATCAAAACCTTTAGAAATGCCAGGAGCAATAGCCTTAGTCTCCCCACATCTATTTTATGCACAATAAAACCTACCAGTTGATGCCATTAAAAAATCAGCTATAGAGTGAGATGATCGAAATTTATATTAATTATCAGAAAGCAAGTTAATTGATTTAAGATGATAAATTAAGTTTTTGTTAAGTAAAGACTCAAAAGGCTTGCTTATAATAGTAACAAGATTAATGGGAAGGTAGTTAGACGAGTTAGATTGCTCTGCAGAATTTTTGAAAAAGGGGATAACATTTGCTGTTATCCAGCAGGCTTCAAAATAAGACTCTGAAATGCATTTCTTAAATAGTTTTGAAAGTATAGACAAAAGCTCCGGAGAACACTTTTATAAGACTATAACAGGTACGATGTCCGGACAACAAGCTGTAAAAGAGTCTAAAAAGGAAATCACTTTAAATTCAGAAGCTGGAGTAAGACAAAGGTAGACAATGGATTAACTTGCTTGTTGAATATATCAGGTAGCGCGCGGTTTATGGAATCAAGAGATTATATTGATGAGAAAATCAGCTTTGTTTTTAGATGATAAAATAAAATCTGATTCGAGAGGCTGAATAACAGATTTACTTTTGTTATAGATACTGTATAACAATAATAAAACTAATAATAATAAAACTAGCTATCATGACCCGTAAAATACAGGTGTTAGTAAATCTATTCAACATCGACCTTTCCTATACTTATTCTTCATTTTAAAATATTTCAGTAAGCGGTAGAAAAATAATTAAATACATATATATATAAACTTATTGTTCACTTTTTAAAGCTATAAAATAAGTTTTTAATTATATTTAACTTTTAAAAATTTTTCGGTAGACATTGTGTGAATCTTTATTTATCAGCAAATTGAATATCAGTACCAGTCCAAATAATATTTAGAATACCCGCTTGATATGTCTTGATTAAATACTATTGGTATAAAAAGTTTCAAAAAACATGATTTGATTTAAATATGTGGAGTAACAGACTTACGATGACCCGCATAATTATTACTGAGTATTAATTTATTATTGGTCATGGAAAGTTTATTCCACACCTATCATTTTAATAATTTTGCTTTATTTCAATAATTTTTTAAATTTTTTCTATGCCTCGTGCCAGTGGGCACGAGGCATAGAAAGACGTCTTTTGAGCGTTCAAAAGACGTCAAAAACGTCAATAAGACGTTTAAAAGACGTCTTTTATACGTCCCGTGCCCACTGGGCAAACTGTGAACATTTTACTGTTGAATTAACAAACCAAAGTAAAGCAAATGCTTATATAATTGGCTTATATAGATCATCAGATAGCAGTATAAAATATTTAAAAAAACATATAATTCAGTGCCTAGAACTGGGTAAACAAAAGCACTTATACATAATGGGAGATACTAACTTGGATCATTTAAAATTAAAGATTAATAACTAATAATAAGTATTATTAAAAATAAAAACTAATAACTAATAATAATAAATATCACATTAATCATACCATTACTTGCTTAAACAAAATGGCAAAAAATGTTACTCCAGCTCAAGTCAAGGAACTGCTAGATATTCACGAAAATATCATGCTCAAAATATTCAACGAGCGCTTTCAAAAGTTAGAAAATGACTTTTTAATCATTAAAAACAAGCAGTTAAAAAAAGAATTAGATCAAACCAATTCCACAATTGAATTCTTAAGCGAAAAATACGAAACATTAAAAGAAGCCTTGAATAATAGTAAAATGAAGACATCTTCTCAAGATAGTATTAAACAGAAAGCAATAAATCTTGATAATGAGTATCTTAAAGACAAGATGGCTGAGTTAGAGGATAGGAGTTGCCGTAACAATCTTAGATTTGAAGGAATCGAGGAAACCGAAGGGGAAACATGGAAAGGCAGCGAGGAGAAAGTGAAAAAGTTTATTAAAGAAAAATTAAATATAAACGAAGAAATACATATAGAACGCGCACACCGAACAGGGAAGAAAGAAGACAACGACGGTATAAGAAGAAAAAAAAAGAACGATAGTTGTAAAGTTTCTTGATTACAAAGATCGTGAAACTGTATTTCAAAACTACAAAAAGGTAAAGTTATGGAATGAAAAAGTATACATTAATGAAGACTTCAGTGAGCGAACAACAAACATGTGTAAACAGTTATTTATTAAAGCTAAAGAAATACGTTCTTCAGATAATTTTGTTAAAGTGGTTTATAATAAATTAATCACAAAGTCTTTTTAAAAGACTATTATCAATTATTAATTTAAAAAAATATGTTTTAATATATATATATATATATATATATATATATATATATATATATATATATATATATATGTATAATATTTGTTTATGTATGTAGTGTGTGTATGTGTGTGTACATATATACAAAGGTATATAAAAACCTCCGAATATATTCAAAACTACAAAAACAATTCAAATGGATTCATCTTATAGAAATGCTTTTGAAAAAGTATCAAATTTATTTCACACTAATACTTTTAATTTAGAAATTGAACCTATCCAGATATTAATTATTTTAATGAGATTAATGGACCTGAATTCGAATGCTCTTACTTTTATCCAGATAAAATTAAAAGCATTTTAAAAAGTGATGATAATTGTGATTATTTTAATGTAATCCACATTTATATGAGGAGTTTAAAAAAATTTTTTGATAACTTTTTTATTATGATTTGCGAAACAGAATTTTTTTTTAACAATATTTGTTTAACTGCAATTTGGTGTAAAGAAAAAGATTTTAAATCGAACTCTAATCTCCATCTTCTACGTTTTACTACAATGTTTTTAGAGCGTAATGTTAATAAGCGTGGAGAAGGAGTACTTTTTTACATAAAAGAAAACATTGCGTATAATATTAGACGCGAGATGAGTGTCTCGGATGAAAATATCGAGATTTTAACGGTTGAAATAATAAACAAACAATTTAAAAATATTTTATTAAGCTGCTACTATCGGCCCCCGACTGGATGAACTGAGTACGTAAGCAAATGTCTAATAAGTAATTTAATAGCAAAAACTAACTAAGATAAAAAAAAAAATTACATACTTGGCTATTTCAATTTAGACTCTTTCCATTATAATAAAAAACAAAATATAACAAATTTTTATAATTATTTATACCAAACAGGAACAATACCCATTATTGATAAACCTACTAGAATAACAAATCATTCGTCCTCTTTAATTGACAACATTCTAACCAATGACATTTTTATTACAACGCTTAAAAAAGGCATTGTAAAAACCGATGTTTCTGACCATTTTCCTATTTTTTTCTGCATGAGCGCAAAAAGCAAACCAAGTATGCATGGAAAGGTAACAATTAAAAAACTTGTTTACAACAACACTAACCTAAATTTATTTAAAAAGCAACTTTTGAATCAAGGCTGGAGCTATTTAAATTTCAATGAGGATATAAACCTTATCTATAACTCTTTTTTTAAACTTTTTATAAAACTTACAACGCAAACTTTCCATTGCGTGAAACAATTCTTAACGCCAAAGACCTATCTTGTCCTTTGATTACTAAAAGAATTAAAAAGTCCTCAAAAATAAAGCAAAAACTTTATGTTAAGTATCTAAAAAATAAATCAGAAAAGCATAAAATCATTTATACAGTCTATAAAAAGTTATTTAAAAAACTCCACAAAAAAGCCAAAAAATTTTACTATTCGGACTAGCTCAGATGGTTAGAGCGTTAAAGGAAAAGTTAAAACCTGGACTGTTGAACGACACGAGTTCAAATCCCGTCACCGCCAACTCAACGCTTGAGTAGTACTTCGGTACGCAAAAATGTTGGTCAATAACAGACGCCACTTTGGATTAGTCTTAATGACTATTTGTGGCTGTTCCTATGCTAAGCCAACAATATCTTCGGATATAAGAACATTGTATAGAAAAATATAGCATTAAAACTCAAATAAATAAATAAATAAATATATAAAATATGAAGCACAAATATAATTCAAAGCGAGTTTGGCAAATAATGAAGGATATTACTGGTAAACATAAAACATGCACAAAATTTATGCCGGCTGCAATAAAGTTTAAAAACAAAATAGTTAGCGATTCGAAGGAAATTGCCACCGAATTTAACAATTTTTTTTTAACAATAGGACTAAGTCTATCAAATAAAATTCCTTATGTAGACAATAACTGCGTTGATGGATTTATTTTATTAACAAATTCAACTCTGAACTTTTCAAATCTAGCATTTAGTGAAATTAAATCAGCATATAAAGCAACAAAAAAAAAATTAAACAACTGGGCTTGATGATATAAATGGGAACATTATAATCGACTCTTTTGATGCGATTAAAGATATCCTTTTTAAAAATTTTAAAGCATCTATTACTCAAGGTTCTTGTCCAGATAGCTTGAAAATAGCAAAAAATACTCCAATCTTTAAAACAGGCGACCCTACAAACGTAACAAATTATCGTCCTATCTCGGTTCTACCAGTCTTTTCAAAAATATTAGAAAAAATAATGTACAACAGATTGTACTTTTATCTTATTGACACAAAATTTCTTTATGAAAATCAGTTTGGTCTTCAAAGAAAAAGTTTTACTGAACACATTATTCTCCAAATAACGCGCAGTATTGCCGACTATTTTAAGAATTCTCAGTTTACTCTTGGCATATTTATTGATTTGTCAAAAGCTTTTAATCACCATATTCTATTGAAAAAGCTAGAAAGCTATGGTATAAGAGATGTAACCCAAAACTGGTTTAAAAGTTATCTTAGTAACCGTAAACAATTTGTTTATAACAGAGAATTTTCGCCTCAATTTTTAACGAATGCATTATGCGGTGTTCCCCAAGGATCCATATATGGGCCACTCTTATTTTTAATATACATAAATGATCTTTACAAAGCTTCTAATTCAGCGACTATAATTTTTGCTGACAATACGAGTTTATTTCAGTCCAACGAAGAGATTAAAATACTCTTTAACAATATGACTGAGGAACTTAAAAATATTATATTGGTTCAACACAAAAAGGTTGTCTTTAAATACCGATAAAACAAAATGGATACTTTTTCATCCAACTTCTAAAAACAAGAAAATTCAAAATATTTAGCCTGACTTATATATTGACAGTACAGTAACAAAAAGAAAAAAAAAATACAAAATTCTTAGGAGTTATAATAGATGAAAACTTATCTTGGAGGCAACAAATTGATAATATTTCAATGAAAATTGCTAAAAGCATTGGAGTTGTATATAAAGTTAGACATATATTAAATAAACATCAATTAACACAACTATATTATTCATTTATTCATTGCCATTTAACTTATGCAAATACAATATGGAGAAGCGCTCACAAAATAAAACTTAAATCTATCTATCGACATCAGAAACACGCAGCTCGCACAATTAAATTTTGCAAACCGTTTTTCAAGCTCAACACCACTTCTTAAAGAAATGAATGTTTTGAATATTTACAAACTATATGTTTTGAATAATTTATGTTTTATGTTTAAATGTAAACAAAATATATCACCTAATGTATTTATAAACCTTTATAACTTGTAACCTAAAAACAAATATAATCTTCGTGCCAGTAAAAGTATCGAAGAGCCGTTTTGCCAAACTAAATTTGACCAGTTATGTATTTCTTATCGTGGTTCTTTTCTTTAGAATAAAATAATTTTACCTAATTTTGATTTTTCTTTTAAAAGACTTTATTCTACTTTTAAACGGAAAGTAAAAAAAATTATCTTTTCAACACAAAATATTTATATTTATTTTTAGTATTTAAGTTGCTTTTTTTATTTATTTTGATTTATACTTTATTTTGTTTATTATATTGACTGTGAAGAATACTAGAATATTGTATTGTTTTTGTTATATAGATTGTAGATTGTAAAGGGCTTAATGATAAGATCCAGTGATCTTCTAGAAGTCCTTTCGATTATATATTCAATGTAAAATTTACTTTGTACATATTCTGGCAAATAAAAAAAAATTAAAAAAAAAAAGTTAATAATAACAATGTCAAAAGCTTTTTAAATAATCTCTCGCAGCATGGTGTAGCAACCTTATTAAATAAGCCAACTCGATTAACTCTCCGAACCGCTACCCAATTTGATAACATATTTATAAATAATACCATAAAATGTAACATTCAAAGCGAAGTTTCAATACTAAAAGAGGAAACAAAACAGTGATTATAACAAATAAATGAATAAAATATAACAAAGTTCAAAAGCAACTTATTAATGGAAAACTGGCATTAGGTTGTTAATTGCAAAGATACACAGCCTACGATATTTTGAAACACATTTTTACCAGTTTGTACGAAACTTGAACAGTCAACTAAACTCAAAAACCTTAAAAGTCCTTGGATGACAAAAAGGCTTATAATATCTTAAAAAAAAAAAACTTTTCAATAAAAGGACATAAAATCGAAAAAATAAACAAACAATATAAAAATCTATTTCAAAAATTAAAAAAACATTAAAAAAAAAAAACGATTACTGCAACTTATTAGAAAATTATTGCAGTAACACAAAATAAACATTAGGTGTAATAAAAGAGGTAACAGGGAAAAAAAAAGATGCTACTAAAGTGTTCCCGCAATACTTAAAAACAGATGAAAATGATACAGTAGCCAATAAGGCAATAGATATTGCAGTGAAATTTAATAATTATTTTAAAAAAATTAGGGAAAAATTATTTAATAAAATAAATCCTGGAAAAAAATATTAGAAATGGTATCTAGAAAAAAGCTTGTTATAACTCTGAATGAGCTTAAAAACGCATTTAATACCTTACAATAAAACAAAAGTCCATGACTAGATGACAGTAAAGGTTGTAAAAAATGTTTACAATATTATTGAATATTCCCTTCAGCATATTTGTATTCTGTCTTTAAAAAATGGGGTGCTCCCTGACCAGTTAAAGCTAGCAAAGTTGTTTCTTCATTTAGGAGCGGAGTTGATTTTATTGATTTTAACTACAGGCCTATTTCTATTTTATCAAGCATTTCAACAAAATTAGAGTGCAAAATGCACAATAGGCCAAAAAACTATCTAGTAAACCACCGCCTGCTAAATAAAAACCAATATGGCTTCTAAAAACACTATTCAACATAACATGCTGTAGCCAAACTTGTCAAAGAAATTTTAAATGGGTTTGGCAACTATAAATACACTTTTGGGGTATTTTTCGATCTTTCAAAAGCGTTTGACACAAAATTCTTTTTTATAAACTGTATAACTATGAGATAAGAAATAACAATTTAAAATATTTCACTCTTACCTTAATAATCGAAAACAAGCTTTATCACATAATAATAATGTAACACGACTTGAAAATATTAATTGTGGAGTCCCACAAGGATCAATTCTTGGTCCATTGTTATTCCTCGTTTATATTAACGATATCTACTTAACTTTTAACATACTTAACTTTGTCCTTTTTGCTGATAATACGCAATTATTCTTTAGCCACACAAACATTGGCCTATTATTTATTACTGTTAATCAAAAACTTGAAAACCTGAACGAATGGTTTAAGGCTAAAAAAGTCTCTTTAAATGTCAAAAAAAGTGAATATATTATTTTTAAAAAGTTATCAAAATCTGATACCCTACCCTTAAAACTATCTTATTTACTAATTGGTAAAACTAAGCCAAAACGAAAATACTAAATCAAGTTTTTAGGCGTAATTCTTTTTTTTTTTTTTTTTTTTTTTTTTTTTTTTTATTCAACCATATCAATAAAATTTACAAATTTCATCGTAAATTAATATAAATTGGTTAGGTGTCACTCATATAGTTACAAACTAGTCAATGGAGTGACACCTAAAAAACATAAAAATTTCACGAAAAAATAAATAAATAGAAAGAAAAAAAAAAAAAAAAAGGAAACTGAAGTAAACAAAAAAAAAAAAAAAAAAAAAAAAAAAAAAAAAAAAAAAGGAAAAACTTAATATCTGTATATATAAATAATAAAGAAAAGAAGAAAAGATTGTTAAACAAATAATAATGATATATGTAATAATAATATTAATAATACAAAATAATAACAATAACAATAAAGTACCAATAATATTAAGAATATTATAATACAATATAAACTGTATGTACAAATCATAGATGATAATTAGATATAATAATAACATAAAATGTAACATTAATAACACAATAATAAATAAATATAAGATTGGTAAATAATAAATAAAATAAAAATCAAACCACAAGACAACTATAGTACAGAGAGAAATTTCAAAGAAATACACTCCAACAATACATTTTTAAATTGAATTCTGTTGAGCAGTAAAAAATTCGTAACAAGTGGATATTTTTTCTTAGACTTTTTTGTTAATGCAGGAATACACTGGTTCCATTGAGAGATACATTGTTGTTTTATGGAAATTTTACCATATTTGATTGTGCTGAAAAAAGAATAGTATAGCTTACTATTTCTGTATTCCTGGTGTGATGATTATGAACTTCGTTTGTTTTAATAAAAAAATTTGAAAAAGGGCTTGGTAGTTTATTTTGGAGAAAGTCAAACACAAAAAGACAATTGTAAAACTTTACAAGATTATGGAGTTTTAGGATTTTTAGTTCAGAAAATTTTTTTTCGATATCAGACCTCATTGGGGAAAACGTCATTATTCTAATAGATGCGCGTTGTAAACTAGCAATGTTGTTAAGTAAAAAGTTTCTTTTTTGACCCCAAACAATACAACAATAGCAAAGGTGAGAAGAGAATAAAGAAAAATAAATCATTCGAAGAGTTTGGATAGGAACATAGTAACAAATTAGAGAAAGCATACTGTTAGCTCGTGTAAGTTTTTTTTTAGATGATACAGTTGATTATACCAAGATAGGTTTTCATCAAAATATATTCCAAGATACTTTATATATTTTGATGGAAAAAGTTTTTTACCGTTAATTTTAATTTTAATATGATCAATAGTTTTTTAAGGGGAATGAAAAATAATGTATTCAGTTTTATTGACATTCAAGGAAATACGGTTACTATTTAACCAGTTACATAAGCGATGAAGATCTTGATTAACTTTTTTACAAATAGTCGTGAGGGATTTGTTGATATATAAAAGATTGGTATCGTCAGCATAATGATGTATCATAGAATTTTTTAACGAACAAGATAAATCATTTATATATAATAAGAACAACAACGGTCCAAGAACGGAACCTTGTGGAACGCCATATTTAATAACTTTATGTGTGGATTCAAATCCATTAATTGAAACAAACTGAGTGCGATCCGTAATATATGAAGAAAACCAATGATTAGCAATACCACGTATTCCGTAGTAGTTTAATTTTTTTATTAGAATGTTGTGATCAACCGTATCAAAAGCTTTTGAAGATCTATGAATACACCACAAGCAAAAGAACCACTGTCAATTGCACCACGAATCATTTCAGTAATGCTAATATGAGCGTGAGAAGTGGAGTGATTTGAGCGAAACCCAAATTGTCGAATATGAAAACAAGAATAATTATTTAAAAAGTTGTAAATACGAGAATACATAAGTTTTTCTAAAAGTTTGCTGACATTTGATAATAATGAAATTGGTCTGTAGTTATTACATTCAAGTTTTGAGTCTTTTTTATGAATTGGGATAACAGAAGCAGTTTTTAAAATATCAGGGAATACACCGGTTGTGAATGACAGATTAAATAGTTCAGAAAGTACAGGAGAGATATCATTTGCAAGAGCTTTAAAAATAGGTATTGGAATGCTGTTAGGTCCAGAAGCCTTGCTGTCATTAAGAGAATGAATAATCGATAATACTTCGTTTTTGTCTGTAAATTTTATGAACATTGAATTAAGATTAGGATTTTTAAGATATTTATTAAAGTCAGTATTGGATGAGTGGATCTTATTCTGTAAATCTTCCAGAACTGAAACAAAAAATGAATTAAAAGATTCCGAAATTTTAATGGGGTTGTGTATCATGGAGTTGGTAGAAGATAAGAATGAAGGGGATGAGTTAACTCTCGAACTAATGTTTAAAAGGTTCTTAATACCATTCCATGTAGATTTCAAATTTTTGGCATTGTCAGAGAAGAACTTAGAGTAATGGTTCTTTTTACTACGACGGGTGAGAGTAACAAGTAAGTTTCTATATGCTTTATAAGATTTTTCTAGATTGAGTTTGTTATTAGGATTCTTTGCTTTAAGAAATTTTTTAAATATTTTATTTCGCATTTTAATAGAAGTCAAGATTCCTCGTGTTATTCAAGGTTTAAGACCCTTTGATAAGCAACGATTGCTGACTTTTTTCAATGGTGCATGTTTATCTAAAAGAGAAATGAAACTTGAGAAAAACTCTTCAAATGACTTATTAGTCTTACCTTCGTTGACATTGATTACATTAATCCAGCTAATTTTTGAGAAATCACTACATAACTCGACGCAATTTATTTGTTTTAGATTTCGGCGAAAAATGCAGCTTTTACGAGAATTAATTTTGGTTCTATAAAGAGGATGTATTAAAAATTGGGGCAAATGATCTGCTACCGTAGAATTACCGGCAAAAATATTTGTAGAAGTTGCATTAGAAAATATGTTATCAATTAGAGTTTTCGAGTGATTTGTGATTCTTGTTGGCAATGAAATAAAGGGAAGAAAGTTATTTAAAGCAATAGTGTCTAAAAATTCAGAGACAGAATTATCTGAGTTTGCTAATAAAAGATCGACATTAAAATCGCCTATTAAAAAAGTAGTTTTGTTTTTTTCTATAGATAGCTTTTTAAAAAGTGGAATTAAATATGAGTTAATAAATTCTGAAATATCCATACTAGGATGGCGATAAATACAGCCAATAATGATGTTTGATTTTTTAGGAACTATGATTTCCACAAACACAGATTCTAAAAGTTTTGGTTTAAGCATATTAAGGTCATGTCGAAGTTTGTAAACTAATGTATTCGATGTATGAAGTGAAGCTCCTCCAAAATAAGATTTTATTGGAGTGTGCTCATAAACATAATCGGTAAGATTTAATGGGATAGTTGGTAAAATGTCATGTTTTAGTTTAGTTTCAGTTATGCCAATAATACTGAATTTATGATTAATAAGAGATAAAAGTGAGTTTAATTCGTCAAAACTTTTAACAAGAGAAGCAATATTTAAAAGAAAAAGAGAAAAGTTATTTTTGTCGATGTTAGAAGAGTTAAAACTTTCTATGTCCATATATTTACAATTAATAGAGTATTCTTCGAGGTTTACGTCATTGTCATTGTTGTTATTAAGTTGATGGGAAATAAAATCATTAAGTTCATTATAAAGATTAGGCTGTACGGTGTTTGGGAAAGATGATATGTTGTTTTCGAATTCATTAATATGAATCACTTTATCATTTATTGTTTGCAGGTGCAGCTCCTTATCTGATAAAGTACTAAATGGAAAAATTTTTTCCCTACATGAAATACAGAACCAAGATGTTTTAGAGTTTTTCAATATTCTAAATTCAATATCATTCAGACGACAACATTTTTTATGAAAAAGGTTTAGGCAATGATAACATTGAAGGTAGCGATGGATTTTATTAATTTTCTTGAAGCAATCTTTGCAGTGAGTAGACATTTAAGTGGTACAGTTTATATAATAAAATGATTGAATGAACTGAAATAAGGAATCAAAGAGTAATATGAACAGCAATAAAACCAAAAATAATAAAAATAATAATAGCATTTATTAATAATATAAATATAATTCAATTGATAAAATAGTAAAACAAAAATAATATTTATTTAACAGTTAAAATAAATAATGACAAAATACTATTAATATAGTAAAAGAAGAATAACGTAAATATATATTAAAAAAAAGTTATAATTGATTAAATGATAAGTTGTAAGTATAAATTAAAACAATTTATATTAAAATAATAATAAATTATAAATGATTATAAGTAAAATATTATAGTTATAATAAGTGGAAAATATAATAATAAACTATTAAGTCTATGCTTAGTATTATAAGTTAATAAGTAAAACTATAGTAACTAAGCTAACAAACTATATAGATATATAAAAATAATAATAGTAATAATACTAGTAGCAATAATAACTATTATAATAACAATAATAAAAACAATAATAAGTATATATAATAATAAACAGTATAAGAAAAAAAGAAAAAATTAATGAAAACAAGCAAGAAAAGCTAGAAAAAAAATAAATAATAATATTCAAAAATAAGAATAATTACATTAAATTAAAAGCGTATTTTAAGATAAACAAACTAAATTCTTTTAAAGTTTCACTACAATAAACATATTAGCTGTAATAAACATTTTTGCAATAAAACTCTTAATAAACATATAAGCTGTAGTAATCATATTAAAGTAATAAAATATCTAAAAATATAGAAAATAAAATATCTAAAAAATTGGTATTATGTATGAAACAAAACATCTACTAAACACAAAATTTTATAAAAATTTTTTTACTTTGTCTTTATTCATAGCTCATTGCTACATCAGCTACTGCAACATTATCTAGACAAGTACTTACCCTTCACAGTTAAATACGATCTTCAAAATACAAAAACGAGCAAGTCACTTGATATTAAATGCAAATAAGTAAGCTGGAGCCGGACAACTACTAAAAGAATTTGGAGTGCCTACTGTCTATGAAATAAATATTGGTAATATCCTTTTTTTTATGTTTAAGTCTAAAAATGGTATGCTACCAATCATTTTCTAAACTTACTTTTTTTCTTCAAACCATAATTACGAAACTAAATACTCAACATATATTTTTTTTAATATCAAAAACATTATTAAAAAAAGCTGATTTTTTGATATCTTGCCGAGGGCCGCGATTTTTTAAAAACTTGCTTTTAACAAGTAATTTAAAACTTTAAATTCAACTCAAGATTTTCAACGACCAACAAAACAGCACTTATTTAATTTTGAGACAAAGCAGTTAATATTCTTTTATTAAATATATATATATATATATATATATATATATATATATATATATATATATATATATATATATATATATATATATATATATGTATGTATGTATATATATATATATATATATATATATATATATATATATATATATATATATATATATATATATATATATATATATATATATATATATATATATATATATATATATATATATATATATATATATACATAGTGGGGGGGGGAGGCGATGTGGGCGATTGCTACCCCCTACATGTTTTGAAAAAACATTTTTTGTATTTAGTATATTTAGTTTTTTTTAAAAAAAGCACACTTGGTTTGTTGGTTGTTTTAATTAATCATATTACAAATTCTAATTTATGATATCCCGAATTATCAAAACGGTCTATCACTTTTTCAATATTTACAGGAATTTCTCTGTGCACATTAAGTAAAGCCATTCCGACTAGTCTGTTTTCTGTCATTCGTGTTCTCATCCAATTCTTATTTCTTTACAAGGTTGAGAAGCTACGCTTAGCACTGGCGACACTTACAGGACATGTCTTGATGTTTTTAAACACTTTATGAGTGATTGGATATTGCACCTGGTCTCACAAATCAAAAACAACAGAAAGATCAGTAGGTAGTGATGTGATTCTTTCCTCGTTATTCATCCTTATGCATTTTCACTGCTTAGTTCAACTTCCAATATAAATTCAGGTGTAGGTAAATTTTGGATACGCCATAGACTTTACTGAGAAAGATTTTTAACAATATCTTTATGAGTCAGTTAAACAATATTTTTTGGCATTAAAGTATAGATTTGAAGAGATTGAAAATTTTCATTAGAAAAACGTGTACTTATGTCCAATATCAACGCGTCAAGTAAAGGAATGTAAATTGATTGCCTGTAATACTCTTCCATTGAATCTGAAGGTATATTTTCACGACATGTCTGTCTTTGTACTATTCTTTTGTAGGTAAAACTACCATTTTTTTCAATTATTATTTTTTCTGCGGCTCTAAAAATATCCTTAAAAATTTCTTCGCAGTTTTCTCTTTAATGTTTTAAAACAATTAACAGGTCTTTAATGAAATTTTTCGCTTTATGTAAATCTAAACTTATTTTTTGAAACAACTGACTGAGCCCATTTGTTAAGGAAAACACATGTACTGCGCAGCCTAAAGATACAATAAAATCACTTTCTCTAACTGATGATAATAAAATTCTTGCTTGTATTGAAGATGTTCTGTCATTCTATTTAGATATATTGTCCAGTGCATCAATTATTTGTGGAAGCTCAACACTAAACTTCAGTAAAGCATCATGTCTCTTAAGCCACCGTGTTTCGTAGAGTAAAAGCAGTTGTGATTTTAACATTTTTTTAACAGTAAAATTTCCTTTGGCAGAAGCATTGAAAAAAACAGGAACTTTGCTAATAACCCCTAAACAATTTCTTATTGCTTGTACGTTGGAACTCTTAGATAAAAATAAATTTAAAACATGAATATTTCATGGACACCAAACAGCATTTGACGCAACTTGTTGAATTTTAACAACCGCTCTTTTTTGTAATGACGACATAACACTACAACCATCTGTTCCCACACCGACACATTTTTCTAAAGAAAGGCGTAACTTTTTTTCCAATATGTTTTTAACAGAATAATCAATGGCTTTGCCGTTAAAAATAGGTTCATTGTATATAGTTGCATTACTTTTGGTTTGATGATTTCGATCATGCAAATCAACAAATCCAACAAAACACTTCTCGAACTAATCCATCGGCCATCAAATAGCGTAGTATTGTTGCCATTTGTGACTGATGTGATTCATCAGTTGTATCGTCTAACATAATAGCATAGTAATTTGATTCTCTAACACGACTCACAATTTGTTCACATATTTCTTCTCCACAGCATTCATATAAAGCGTTTTGGGTAATTTTGGTAATGTATGTTGCAGAAGCTCTAGCTGTTTTTAAATGATTTTCTAAATTTAAATCGCCACAGTTTACTTTAAATTTTAGCGATTCTCGAAAATTACCTTCATTTGTCATTACATCAGAGTCGTCATCGTCTATGTCTAATAAGCTGCCATCATCTCTGTGGCTTCTAAAAGGAATATTTTGCCTTCCTAAAAATATAATTGTTTCCACAATGGGTGTCAATCGTTGACGATTTTCTAAAACCTGTTGAAGTCGTTGAGTGTTTATTCTGTTTACAATATCCATTGCTGGTTAATTATAGTTTTTTAAAAAAAACCTTCATGCTTTAACAGCTTCCTTGTGATATGTTGCTTTTTTGTGACATGTTAAATCTCCGTCCTTGCCAAACAGTTTAGCAAACACCTGTCATGGTTGCTTAACTAGCCTCTGAAGTGCAACTTGTTTGTGAGATAATGCAGTCCGATGGTATGAAAATAAGACACAGTATTTGCAGTATAGTCCCTTTTTTCTAGCTGAATGTACTACCCATTCGTATTTTTCTAAATGAGAATGATTAGGATATCGCTTTTTTCGCTTGTTTTTCTTACTGTGAATTGAATGCGGCATTTTGTAGTCAGTTGATGGTTTCCATGGTTTCCATAGTTATATCATCAATAGTTACACCAACAAAGTTTCCAATGTCATTAAAAAAGCCAGCATTCGAAATCTGACTTAAACATGTTCGGCAAATTTTAGTGGATGCAGAGTCAGATAGAGGCTTATTTAAAATCTGTTCATTTTCTGAAACAGGCATAACAATGTCAGTTCAGATATTATTCCTTTTCTGCCTTTCTCCGTCTATGTCTTTGTCTTGAAGTTCTGATTTCTCATGTTCAACATTTTGAATAGCAATATTAATAGTAGCAGTAAAACTAGTTAAAAGTAATTCAGCAAAATTTTCTTTCTTCGATGCTGTAGAGAATGAATCTAAACTACTCTGCAACCGAAATGGATTAGTTATCTTCATTGCGTCTCGAAAAAATAATAATAACTATGGCAATAATCTATAACTTTTTGCTTTTTTTTTTATTGTAAACTGATATTAAACTAACATTACAAAACTACTGATTTTGAAAATAACTTTTTTTACTATTTAGTTTAAGTGTCGTTTATGTCAAAAATATTTGATCAAAAACTTTACTTAATCATTCAATATACTCAAATTAATTGCTGTTACCTGCTAAATAAAAAGCACTGGTTTTTACTAAAACAACTATTACATTAATTTAACAGGTTTGTATTACGTAAACTATTCAGCAATCCCTAAAGTTCAGTTTATTATTTTACTTTGAATATATTTGAGGCAAGGATAACTAATTTCAAATTAATAATAAAATAATAAATGCGTCATCGAAAGTAAAATAATGAAAAAAAATGTGTTGTAATAATTTATTTTTAAAAATAGAAACCATAATAAGTAATTAAATAAAAAAAAATTAGAATTTAGAAATTCCTATAAATTCTTTTTCGCTTTTAAACATTCAACGTACTATTTAAAAGTGACTCAATTAGGTTATACCGCGCAAATTTTAAACCGGACTACTAACCAATATACGACGTCATTTCATAGTTACACTGGTTAAAGTAGATTATTTAGATTTAAAGAATAAAATTAAAAATTAAAGAGTAATATATATAAGTATAAGTACAAGAGTATGACAGAAAAAGATTAATAGTTAATAGCAGTAGACAAAAAAAACATAGCAGTTCGTAGAGCTAAAGAAATTAAATAACTAAAATTGATATGTGATGCAAATTATACCTATTGAGTTCTCACCTAGCCTTATTTTATTTATTTTGATTACAAATCATCTTAGCTCGTCTCGGCTCATCTCTTTCATTTTGACAACGATTCACCATAGCTCGCCTAACCGGGTCTGTTTCATTTTAAGGAAGTTTAATAATTTCACTTCTTAAGTTATATGACATAATTAAGCATCAAAGGAGTGTCTAAAATTGATGCCTAAAATAATAAAAAATTGCATTTTTATTTTTTAAATTGAACTTTAAGTTTTCCTTCTTAAACTTATATAAAATACAGTGTAAGTAAATAAAACACAGCATAATATCATGATCTAGTTATATTTAACTCTACTATTATTCATATTTAAATTAGATGTTTCAAAATGATTGAGCAATGTGTATAGATAACATATTTCTATCAAGAACATAAACTAAAATTATAAATAAATTGATATAATCTTTTTTACTGAGTAAAGTTATATATTTAAGGTATCTTATTAATTATTGACTAATTAATAAATCTTATTAGCTATTAACAAAATATCATAAGTAATTAATAATAATAAAAAAAAGATAATAATAATATTAAAAAAGTAATAATAATAATATGATGGAAAAAAATACATAGTGCAACTTTTTAGTCCGTGTGCAATAAGTTTCAGATAGGTGGTAATCCACTGTTTAGGGTAGTACCCCTCTTATTAAGAGAGTAAGAATAATAAATTGAAAAAATAAATTTGGATTTTCTTAAACAAGACATTTGGCCAAAACTGGGTGTTGGTTCACATTCGCAATCAACTAAAGATATTTATAAGTGGTGTAGCCAACTTTCACATGCTTTTTTAGAACTCTTTGAACGATTGCAAAAACTAGAAACAACTAAGATTGAAAATGATGACAACATTCAAAATTTAAAAACAGAAATAATCAAAGCAGCTAATTCAAGCAAGTCTATCTGTAATTGGTCTCTTATTGTTAAACAGGGTAAACAAAAAAAGAAGCCAACAGAACAACTAGTAGCATCAAATGTAACCATTAATGAATGAGATGAGAGAAAGAGAAGAGCATAAAATGATAATATTAACTGAAGATTCTTTGCAATAAAATTTTAGGATCGGCTAAGAAATTGTCAAGTAATAAGCTACATAAAAATTGTTTTCTTAGTCCAGATTTAACTGAAGCACAAAGGTTACAAGATTTCAATCTTAGAACTGAAAGAAATAAAATGAATCAATGAAGAACAGACTATGATCTCTTTTGGTATGGCATCCGTGGCAATTAAATCGTCAAATATAAAAAGAAATCATATCAATAAGTTTCCTCAAAATTTGGTTTCAGATGGTAATGAAGTTAAAAAGCTGTCATGCTTATATTTAAATGCTACCTCTCTCAATAACAAATTGAATGAACTTAAAGCTGTGATCGAACAATACAAACCAATTGTAGTTGTTATGACTGAGACTTGGTTCAAGAACAATTCAGTGGTAAATGTTGAGGGTTTTCATTTGTATAGGAAAGACAGATTAAAAGGCAGACGTGGCCAGTGTTGGATCAATTCACTTTTAAAATAAATTCAAATCGAATTCAATTTCACTTAGAATGAAACGAATTGAATTCAAATTCAAATTCTTTGAAAATAGAATGAATTCAATTCAAATTCAAATTCATTGACACTAACTTCCATTCAATTCAAATTCAAAAATTTTTTATTAATTTATTACATTAACATTTATTTGTGACATGTCAGTCAGGAAAATAGAACATAGTCCTGTCAACTTAATAATGCATCGTTCTTACTTTTTAGTTCATACTAGTATTAATATCCATTTGATATTAACAACAACAGTTTCTCAAAAGTAAGGTCATTTAGTCTATTACGCCAACTACTTGCGATGAGTCCCGCACAACTGAACAGGCGCTCAACAGCTGCTGATGAAGGCAACGATGTATTATATCTCACAAACGCGGCCTGTACAGCTGGATACGTCTGGAGGAATGATAACGTCACAGCAACGTCGGACAGATAAGTCATTGCTTGGAGCCTCAGACTGTTTGTGGTGTCAGAGTCTGCAGATGAAGAAAGCGTTAGGTTATCTTCATCATAGCCATAGTCATTTATCATCTGAAGGTTCAGGTAGTGACTTGTTTGCCTGTGCCGTGGTTGAGTTGTTCGTCGTGTTCATTCTGTTGAAAATATAATAAAACAAGTGCAGTATAATACAATAATAAATTCAATAATAAATACATAATATAATAATAATATAATATAATAAATTAAATAATACGAATAAAGCAGAGTAATGCTCATATCAAAATTCTAATACTGTACAAATCATAATACAAGTGCTGTTAATGTGTTCATAGTAAATTAGAAAAATGAAAATATTAAATATACTTTACGTATATGCAGGGAAATATGAGTGTACTTGCACTAACCTGCTAATGCCATCGACAAAGTACTGACTAAATTCATCTCGTCTCTCTGGCGGCACCCACTTGAGTTTGTAAAGTGGGTGAGATATTGCGGCCAGAACTGCTTCTTTCACCAAAAGATCACAGGTGTTCTGCAAATCTAGTGCCAACAAATCCTTGAATATCTTCTCAATCCCTCTCTGCTGAGCATTAGCCAGTGGACTGCAAAACTATAGACTGTCCGTAAGCATTCGCTTCAAACGATTTCTTAGCTGAATTAGTTTTGGCAGCAGCATACCTAAGAAGCTGTTGAGACCTTGCAGGCAATCCAAAGTTGACGCTAGCGGCTCCATCCGTCTGGGAGTATTCCTTAAAAAATTCAATGTCGCATTTGTTTAACTTTGGCAGGTTTAGTTCATCAAAAATCTGGGCCAGTTTGTTTGAAAGTTCTACAAGCCTCTGAACTGCTCTGTACATTGAGTTCAATCTTGTTGGATACAGAATTAGGATAGTCACACTAGCTGTAATTTGCAATACAGTGTCTAATGTCTTTTAGCTGCAACGTACCAATTTCCACAGAGCCTGACACTTCCCCATAATCACGTGATAAATTCGAATGTACTGCTGGCTTCCAATTTTACCTGCTTCAACATCTGTTGTTGCCACCAGGTTCGAGCTGTGACAAGTACAGCATAATTGCTTTGGCAAATGAATAATGCTATCATTACTGTCATCCTGCTTGCTTAAAATTTCAACAAAATCCACTACTGTTGTCAGCTCATCACTCTTTATGTCATCATTCTCCTCATCATCACAGTCTTTACAAATCTGGAATGTGTCAAAGGCCTTCTTGAAATTGCTAGCATTATCATTTACTGTAACACTAACTTTGTTGCATCAAGCTCAAACTGTTCATGAATCGCGCAAATCAGTTGAGCTACATTGTCAAAAGTGTGACTTCCAGTAATGCGGCGTAATGCTAATGCTTGGGACTGTCGCACATTTCCTTTTGAAATCCAGTGGATTGTCATTCACAAGAAACTATTTTCTATTTGATGACCAAATATCTGCAGTTGTGCACACAAACTGCACACCATCAAAATCCTGCATCAGCATTCCCACCATTTCAGAATATGCATTTGCAATGCGTGTTCTTGATGTTGTTCTTGCCATTACATTTCTGCCTGGTGCTAACCCTTGAACTAAGTTTGTAAAGAAGTCCATCTCAACTGTGTGCAAAGAACTCAGACTGTCAACAACATATTTCAAAACAAATTCATCTACTTCTCGTTGTGAAACTGTGTGAACCGAACCACTTGCTGAACCAAACTTCAATTTCTTTTGCACTGGCTGTGCTTCGGACAAGTCATCATCACCTTTTCGTTTGCTATTCACAACAACACTTTCTTTGTACTTTAAATATGCTATCTCAACTGCTGGATGATTAGTCTAAAGCAATGAAAATTATGAAATGTACTCAAAATGGTCATCATAATGACTTAATAATTCGTCACAGCCTTCATTCTTGTGAACATGCACATGTAGGTCTAGATGAAAGGTTTTATAAAGCAAAATAACTTTGATTTACAGCATGCATAATTAATAATTCCAAAATAAAATTGTAAAATGCATTCTTTCATTTAATCTTTTTATAGACTTTAGATAAAAATACACAAAAGAAAAATATTTTTTTTGTTCATTAATCTGTATTTATTAACACAATACCAGTGAGGGAGTGACTAAAATGATGCAATGTTACTATTATTAACTCACTACTGGTAAATGCTAATGTACACATGTAAATTTGTAACATTTTGTATGTCATGTACAGGTATATTAAAGTTCCAATACATTAAATACTTCTTACAAGTTGAGATCTTTAAATACTGCAAAATATTTGAAGATGCCTTAGTCAATCCTGATAACTCTTTGTTTAGACAACTAACACATCTAGCTGTTACATTGCTGCCTTGTCGTTTAAGAATTTTGAAAAACTTTCCATCAAGAATTAGTGGCAAATTTTCACTGTCTTCCTCCATTATCCACAAACTCGAAATTCCTGAATTCACTTTGACTTTGTTAACAACGATTACGTTACAAAACACGAAACAAGTGGAGCAGATTTTATTTATTTTATTTTTTCTTTGTACAATGTCTGCTTTTAATTTTAAAATGAATGAATTTGAATTTCAATTAATTTTATTTACACATTCAAACGAGAAATGAATTGAATTAAAATTCAAACTCATCAACAGAAAATTGAACTCAATTCAAATTCGCAATTCAAAGAAATGAATTGAATTCGTGAATTGAATTCACTCCACCGCCACGTGACGTGGCAGTGGAGTGTGCTTATATATAGACAATTTAATAGACTCATATGAACTAAATGATGCTGGTCTATGCTGATGCAAATTTGAACAAGTGTGGGTAGTAGTTTGTTTTGGTAAAGACAAGTATCTGCTTCGCTGCATCTACAGGCCAAATGATTTATAGACATATCAGAATTTCATGTAGTACTCAGTCGTGATTTCATTGATAAAAATAAATTAAAAAATTTTCTAATCATGTGTGACTTCAATTTTCTTTCTATTAGCTGGGCAAATAACTGTGTAGATGTAATTTCAAATGAGAATTGAATTGAACACAAGTTTTCAAATACTTTAAATGAAACTTTTTTTTACCAGCATATCAACATACCAACTTTCCAGCTCTCAGACGATCAACTTATAAATACCTTAGATTTAATTTTCGCAACTCAGTCAGCAAGTGTAAGTGTAATAGACTCAAAATTCGTTCTGGGAAATGTAAAGAGAGGCTATTTAATAATATGTTTTGATTTTATCTTAGCTGATAAAGCAGTCAGTGACTATAAAAGCAAGCAAAGATTTATGCTTTTCAAATCTAAGTTTGACACAATATCAAAATATCTAATTTCAAATGTTGACTGGATAAAATGCTTTAGCAATAAATACGTTCAGAAAATGTTTGATGAACTTATTTATTACACAGAAGTGGCATGTAATCATTTCACTCTAACTAAAATGACAATCAACTCCTTAAAAATCAGACCAGCCTGGGTAAATGCCAGTTTGAAATATCTTAACAGAAGCAAGCAAAATTTAAGATACAAAAATTGCTCGTGTAAATGGAAAGACCCTGTTCTAAAATTTAAATACAAAATAAATTGCAAAAAAGTTGAGCATGAGATAAAAAAATTTAGACAAAACTTTGAATATGATCTGGTAAAAAGAGCTGCCAAGAATCCAAAGCTCCTGTACAGCTACATAAACAATCAACGAGCAGTCAGAGATTCAATCAAAGCCCTACAAGGAAAGGATGGTGAAGCCACTGAAAATTTAAAATACATTGGGGATATTTTGAGCAAAAAGTTTCAAGCAGCATTTGCGAGAAAAGACGATGGTCCGCTGCCTTACTTTAAGGTAAAAACAAATACAACGTTTAATATGACGACAGAAGATTTTAAATATGAAGATATTTCTTTAAGATAAAAAAACTTGAAAGAAATCAAATCAAGTGGTGTTGATAACTAACATTCAGCTATTTTAAAAAATTGTGCATCAGCATTCGCTATTCCACTTATACTTTTAAAGTATCGTTTGTAACTAGCAAATTGCCAGAGCAATTCAGAACAGCAAATATTACTCCTCTGTACAAAAAAGGTGAAAAAAATTTAGCAGAAAATTACCAACCGATATCATTCACCTCGATTGCTTGTAAAATAATGGAAGGTATAATGAGATATAAACTTGAAATTTTTCTGAATGAGTATAAACTCATAGTCAAGCAGGAGCACGGTTTTGTTAAAAGGAAATCATCTACAAAAAATCTACTTGATACACTAGATTTTATTTCAACCACATTAGAAAATGGTAAACCTGTTGATGTTGTTTTTTTGGATTTTGCTAGGGCATTTGACACAGTGTTACATAAAAGGCTATTACTAAAACTAGTAGCTTTTGAAATATCTGGTTTATTAATTAAATGGATTGAAGCGTTTCTGAAAAATAGAAAACAAAGAGTTTTGCTAGGCGAAAGCGTATCTTCTTGGGCATAAATTATCAGCAGTGTGCCACAGGGGTCCGTTATTGGACCACTTTTGTTCGTGCTATTTATAAACAATTTTTCTGAAACCTTTAAAAACATATCTATACTGTACGCTGATGACGCTAAAATAATGAATGAAATGATTTCTTACTAATCAACAGTTTCTTTGCAAGCAGATCTTGATAGAGCTTTTAAGTGGACTCAAGAGTGGCTCGGAAAGTTCAATATTTCTAAATGTATGGTCATGCACTATGGGATTAATAACAAAAAAACACCAGTTTATGTCAAAAAACAAAAATTAAACGCAACAGAATCTGAAAGAGACTTAGGAGTAATTCTCTCAAATAACCTTAAATGGAAAAAGCAAGTGATATCATGCGTAGGCAAAGCTAGTCAAATGTTGGGTATGATTAGAAAATGCTTTGTTCGTTTAGATAATAAACTGCTGAGATCACTTTATGTAACTTTTATTAGACCACTATAAGAATTTGCAGTACGTTTGGTCACCAAATCAAAAAGGTGAAACTAACTTACTGGAAAGAGTTCAACATCGTGCAATTCGACTAATACCATCACTCAAGAAAATCAACTATGAGAATTGTCTAAAAGCTCTTCACTTAACTACGATAACAAATAGAAGAAAGAGAGGAGACATGATTCAACTTTTTAAGATCTATAATGGATCAAAAATATATAAAAACAAAAAGAAAGTTTAATTTTTTTACAAACTCAAACAAGAGGTCACCGGTTTAAATATGTAAAGGAAATCACTAAGCAAGTTGGTCGAGTTATCTTAATTTGTTTAATGATTTACCTTGTAATACATGTTTAACAACTTTAAAATAACTAACGATATAACGATCTGGTTTTTTATATTATAAAAGCAAACAGATTTTCTTTAATGCCTTCAAAATAAGGTATTAAACAATCTTGGTAACAAACAATCTCCTTTACATACAAACATAGAGTTGACCTTGTGAAATGCAAGGGTTTTGGAGATATACACTAATTTAAACAGGAGTTTGACCTTTTAAAACAAGCATCATTTTCTTTAATCATCATCATCCCCTAACTTTTTTAAATAAAAAAAGTAACAGATTAATACACTTTAAATGCAATTTTCAAAGGACTTGAATTGTGTTAGTATTAAAATGCATGAACTAAATAAATTACCTGACTTTAAAAGTTACTTTTCTCGTTTAAAAATAATATAAGATTATAATTCGTGCGCCTTTGACACATAGTGTCAAAGGCGCACGAATGGGTAATAGCTGCAACGTTAATTTATGTATTAATATTAAGCGATTATTAGTATTTAAACAAAAAAACAATAAGAACTAAATATTGAATATTGAAAAAATTATAAAGTTTGTCGACTCAGCAAGAACTGCTAGCATGGAACGATAAAATGTAATCATTCATCATAAAACTTTTTTATAACTTTGAAACGCATTTAATGCAAGATTTACAATAAATAAGTACAAACCTATTAAAAGAAAACCTCTATAAACATTCATATATTTGCCTCAACTAAAGAAACTTGGAAATATCAAAACTTTTTTAACTATTTAATTTTTTCAATATATTTAGTATTCAAAAGAAAAAAAGTAAACAATATAATGCAGAAAAATAAAAATGTCTATATATATGTATATATATATATATATATATATATATATATATATATATATATATATATATATATATATATATATATATATATATATATATATATATATATATATATATATATATATATTATTATTATTATTATTATTATCATTTTTATTATTATTATTATAGTTGTAGCCGTAAATTTACATAGAATGTACACATACAGAGAGCAGGGATAAAACCCCACTATAAACAACCAGTTTTTTTTTTAAGGGAAGTACAGTGGAGTACAAAGTTATTTGCTCTGGTTGTTCGTTCCAGTATTTTGCTGATCTATTATACAAATGATTATATCTTCGAAGACAGTTTGGATATATAACTACTAGATCTAACCATGCTGGAAGAACGCAGAATTCGCGATTTTGTATTGCAATTTTGTATTGCAGTATAAGTGAGCTTATACTGCAATACAAAATTGCTCATCAGTTACAAGAAGTTAAATTTTACATACCACAAGCCCAGTCTTTTTTGTTAAACTCCCGATATAATCTGAGAAGACACAATCGATGTTTAAAACCACAGTTGATCAAAAGAAATTCAGAACGTCAGCAATTCTTTTCAAACCGCATTACTAACCGATGGAACAAACTACCTCAGAATCTAATTGATGCACCCACTGTGCAATTTTTTTAAAAACACGTTTAAAATGCTGCTACGGCAGTATAATGTATATATATTGTTTGCTGTAAACTAAGCTAAGTCATCACAATTTAAAGACATGCAAACTACATAATAACTATTTACATAATAACAACATTATAACACAAACAATATTATATCAAAAATATAGAAACACCTCAAATATAAAAGATATTTTCACACTAACAAAATATAAATCCATATAACTTTAACACATAATAAATAACATATAGATTTAATTAAATACATAATTTACAAACATTTTTAAAAAACAATCTTATTTTTGTAATATTTGTTTAATGACATATCTCGTAATAAATGTTTAACAAATTGCAAAAACAAACGATCAAACAATCTGGGTTTTTTTATAAAAAGAAACAGATTTTAATTTCATTAAAATAAGCTATTAAACAATATTGTTCTTTACATGTATCATAGAGATGAATGTGTGAGATGCAAGAGTTTCAGAGATAAATACTAATTTTATGAAGAGTTTGAAGTTTTGACCTTTTAAAAGAGCATTGTCTTCTAGAGTCATCATTTTTTAACAATAAAAAATTACATAATAATATACTTTAAATACAATTAACAAAGTACTTGATATTTAAAATGCATAAAAATGGTAAAATACATGAGTGTAAAAATTTCTATACTCATTTAGAAATAACTTAAGGTTTATCCTTAACTACAGATGTCCTCAAGTTAAAAAGTTTTCGATCTTATAACTGATGAAGCAAAGTTTTTGATCTTACTACGTATTGAGCAGGTATTAACAGATTAAAAAGATTTTAGAATAGTTCCTTGTGTGGTCAAAAATTTAAGGAAAAGTATTAAATGACCAAGTATGGTAAAGAATCGGCAAAGACTGGTAAAAAAGCCCGTGTAAACGCGCACGAATGGGTAGCAGCAGCGTTAAGGTAAGTAATGATGTAAAGTTATGATAACGTCTAATATTTTCAATGTAATTATATTTAATTAGAAATATCTGATTAGATAAACAAAATTCCTGAGTATAAGTGCTATAGAAATGTAAGCTTTAAATATTTAAGCTATAAATATATTTAAAAGTTTGGATTGCACAAATATGGATGTTTATTTAGTTTTTTTATGTTTTGTTTTTGCAAAGTTATATTATTTTCAGTTGTTTATTATCAAAGCAGCTTCTCTAATATCAGAAAGTAAGCTGGTCCATTAACTTACAATCCAAATATGGTAAAAAAAATATCTCGATGTATTCTTTAAACGGGTTTGTTTTTTTGTATCTGCGGGCCTTCTTTTGTTGTATTTTGATGATGATTACTAATCCAATTTATTTTGTAAAGGTCTTAAGCAGTTTTCTTATAATTTTGAATAAGATTTCAATCTATTTTCAATCTATTCAATGTATTTTGATGATGATTACTAATCCAATTTATTTTGTAAAGGTCTTAAGAATTTTTCTAATCATTTTGAATAAGGTTTCAATCTAGTCTACGTTCTTATATTGTTTTTAATTTTATAGTAACTAAAGTTGCTTCGAAAACATGGTTTTTTTAATAGGTTACCTTTATTTTGATCTTCTGAGTTATGATCATGACTAAACAGAAAGTTCATTATTTGGTCATATGGGCGTTGTTTAAAACTTTTTTATATTTAGTATTTAACCTTTAATTTTATGATAATAAACAATGTGTTGAGTTTACTGACAACACCACTGCCACCTGAGAGTAACACTTTAGATCACATCATCATCAAGTGTAATTATACTTGCAATTAATTCAAGACATTAAAAATCTGGAATATAGTTTTTTTTATCAATTTGCATAATCTTGAATTTACATTGTTTAACTTTATTAGCCTAGTAGATCCCCATGACTTTATATTATTTATATAATTTTGGCGATTCTTATTAAATCATTAGAATTTTTTATGTTTTTTTTTTTTTTATTAACTTATAGTCTGAGAGAGCTTTTGATATGATCTGGCAGACCGTTATAAAAAATCAAAAACAGTACTGTTTCTAATTTTGATTCTTGTGGGTATATGTAATAGGTGTATGTAATACTGTAATATAATGTAATTTTGATATAAAACTTTCAAATATGTCATTTATTTATTTATTAAAAAGAGATTGTAAAAACTTCACACAAAACCAACATGCTTTCCCAAATGTAAAATATTACATTAAACATGACTTCAAACAATCACAACGAAGTATGCAATATAAGTTCTAAAACTTAAAAAGATTGGTATAGGTTCATAATTCCTTTCAAGATATAAAATTATTGTAAAACTTTTCCGCTACCACATACCAAATAATAAGAAAAAGGCATAACATATTTTTCAGTCATCCTGATACTTTTCTGAATTTTTGTTAGTAGCATAATGTATTGTTTAGTACTTTATTATTATTAATAAATTTCCTTTTTTTTGAACCCTACCATTAAGTTAGCAAACTTTAACATATAATTGTTTCATCCTTACTATCAACTTTTACTTTAGTTTTGGCATCATACAGCCATTACTAAAGTTATTAAAACACTTTGCTCACAAAACACCACTAGATGTGAGAGGCTATAACGAAATTCTAATGTAATATCAGGAAAAGTTTGAATAAAAATATTTGATCATATTAGCTTGTATGATGTGAAAACCACTCGTTATTCCTAAAAAACAATATAGTATTTTAATGCAAAACTAAATATAAAAATACTGTAAAATAAATTTTGCAAAAACACATACAGAAATTAAAGTTTTATATGTTTTTTTTTTTAAATATTTTTAGAAAATTTCAATTTAAGTTAAGTCACCAAAATAAATGCGAAGAATTACACTGCAAACTTAAGTCATTCTTACTGAACTAAAATGCGCCCCTGTCGTACAATTAATGTTCTAAAATAAGTGTCAAAAGTTGCTACCAAAAAATAAAAAAACTCAAAGAAAATCCAGATTTTTCAATTCCTGTATTTTGGCCCTTTAAAAACATTACTGTGCAGGAAATTTTTTGTATGAAAAAACTATGGACTATTATGTTTTGCGTTTAAAGTATTAAGAATAAGTAAACAAAATTTTAAATATACTTGAGAGGACGCAGAAAAATATTACTAGACAAGATTTGCGCATGTTTTGCTTGATTATATGAAGAGCTTATTGCCACCAATTGAAAGAATCTTATTTTAAATATTGATTCAGGTGTCAAAAAAAATAACCCGTATCGAAATAAGATTTTTACGTGATTTTTTTGATAAATTTTTTCAAAATATCCAACATTTTTTCCAATTAAAGGTTTTTTTATTTTTACCCTGCAACAGAGAATTTAATAACATAAAATGGAAGGTCCGCGTTTCAATCGAGTTTACACTGCTGAGTAATAGGCGGAACTTATCATTAGAACTCAATAAATATTCTGTTAAGATAATCAATGCCCCAATTATTCTCTCTTTTAGTTATGGGTCATTAGAAAAGTTTAAATAACAACTCTAATGAAAAGTCTATAAGAGTCATCCATAAAAATTGATTTTTTTTCCGTAAATTGAAACTTTTACAGTTTAAATACATGTTATCAAAGAAATAATAGCCTATGTTTCATTTCTGCCTTTATTCCTATGTCAAACAGCAATAGAAAATACATTGTCTTAACATCTTTTGCTCAAATACAACAATGTCCCTCGTCTTTATAATATCTTTTTACTTTAATTTTATTGTTATTCTAATGCTTGTCCGACATTATTTAACTTAAATGTATCATTGTTACAACTTCATTTTTGCATCCTTGCAATAACTTTAGCAAAATGACGTTTTTCCGCTGTTTCATTTAAAACATCACGCAAAAATTACGTTGGTACAACGTTGTTCCGTGTTGGAACAACGTTGTACCAACGTAATTTTTCTTACTGAGTAAGCTACATATTTCAAAAATGCTTTCAAATTTAGAAATATCTTCAAGTTCAGCACTCAGCTTTCAGTCTCTAAATCAACCGATGGAATAGATATCTATAAGAATCATTCATATGAATACCAAGATATGATGATTTACCCATAACTGTTCTAATCGATTTTCATTTGGCTATAATTTAATTAATGTAATAACTTAGTCTTATCTGTCTGCTTTTCAATGATCTTACTAAAAGTTTTCACTGTAGCAGTTACTGCTATTATTTAATTCCGTTCTCATTGTTGCTAATAGTACCCTATCTTCTCTAGATCAAACAAAATCTTTTTTTTGATCTAGAGAAATTAAATTGATAAAATCTAATTGAAACACCACTTTAACTTTTGAATATGATTTTGGTCCAACAAAGTTGTTTATAGAAAATATTTTACAATACTTAGAGTGTATTTCTTCAAAATAAGTTTTAAAAGTTTTTTGAGTTTACTTCTTGTTTTAAACATAAACAGTAAAACTAGATGGAAATTAAGTTTGAGAATATTTAACGCAACAAGTCTTCGCAATAGAGGTTCACAAGGAACAGGTTTACCAGCTCCGAATATAAATCTAACAACATGTTTTTTTTTGCTATACAGTTTTCTTAACTTAGTGTGATTTTTACTTGCCCATACTTCCGTAAGTTAGATGACTATTTATAAAAGAAAAATATTTAATTTTTTTAAGACCTAAAATTTAAAAATATTTTTGCTCTATAGATTATGCAAATGCTTTTGAGATTTTGTTTTTCAATTGAGTTTATATGTTGTTTCCATGATAGGTTTTCATCAAAGTTCACTCAGTTTGATAAATCATAAACGTATAGTAAGAATAGTAAAGGTTCTAACATAAAACCGTGTAGAACTCTACAAGTTATAATATTTTTGGTTATTTCTATATAATTACATTGAACATATTTTTTATTTTTTTATTTTTATCTGTTAAACAAGTAGTGTTCAAACCAATGCAATGTTGACTTTTATTCCGTAATGTTCCATTTTTTTAAATCAATATGGAATGATTTACTGTGTCAAAAGCTTTGACCAGATCAATGAAATCTTCTCATGTGAAACAGTCTTCTTTAAATACATCAGATAAATAGTTAATTAAGCCTACTATAGCGTGATCAGTCAAATGTTTTCTTTTTAAAACAAATTTCTCACTGTACAACTTATCATTTTTAATTATACAGTCAATTGTACATTATACGCCTAGGCAATTAAGAAACACACAATTAGACAGAAATAAGCCTGTATTTTGAGGGGTATGACTCATTGTCAGCCTTAAAAATTGGAATGGTTTATGAAATTTTTAAGTTATCTGGATCTATACGTAATTTAAAAGTTAGATTGAAAATATGAATTAAGTATGGTTCAAAACTGTTACAGATTAATTTTAATATATTGACACTAACTTTAAGAGATACTGCACATTTATCATTTTTTAGATTTAATAAGGCAAATCGCAACTTAATTGGATCTAGCTTTGATTCTTTCAATTTTTTATTAGAAGTTTTTAGATAGTAATTAAATGTTAGTGAAGTTGGAGGAATATTTTGAGCCAAATCAGAGCTAGCATTATCAATTTAGCCAAACAACTTTTGTAGCTATTAAATTACCATCTATTCAAAATTTTTTTGGCAAAGCGTTGTTTTTACACTTATTTTGACCAATTACTTCTTTAATCGCATTCCATATGTGTTGTGAACTATCTTTATATTTTTCTTTTAGTTCAGAATAATATTTTTCTTTTAGTTTTTTTTAATTTTTTCAAAAATATTTGTATAGTTTTTACATTTAATTTTATTTGAAGTTTTATTTTTGAAAAATTAATTCATAAAATTTATTTTTTATATTATTATACCTTATATATGAATATATAAAAAGTTCAAAAGCATTGTTAGCATCGTGAGATTGAAGAACCAGCCAATCAAAGCAGTTGATGAAAAAGTTGCAAAATTGTTTTGTGGAGTTTTCGTTGATCTGTCGCTTAAATATTATATGTTTTGAGACATTAATCTTATGTATTATATTGTTTGTAATAAGAAATGATGGAATATGATCAGTCAAATCAGTTTTAATATATTACTATACTAAAGTAGTTACTTAAAAAATAATTTGTAATTATATCATCGAGTAGAGTTAAAGAACTTTTTGTGATCCTTGTTGGTTTGGCTATTGTTTAAATGAGATTATTTTGGCATTTAACTTCTTTATATGATACTATTAAACCGCTTTCCACCATAACTAATTTTCATTTGTTATCAATCTATAAAACTATACCTAACATGCAAATAACGATTAGTTTAATCAGGGCCTAACACTTAATTTACTTAGACACCCAAAATGTATTTAATGAAACGTTTATTAAAGCATAGAAAAATTCTCACTATTGTCATTCACCTCTTTTCCTATTTTTCATTCACAACAATTTCTCTAAAAATATGATTAAAATAGTTTAATATTAAACTAAAATATTACCTCGTGACTCTACAAAACAAAGTTCTTATTATATTGCGCCAGTCCAATATGATAGCAAGAGTTTTAGATAAATTAAATCCATAAACAATTTAAAATTTTTTTTCTAATTTCTTTCTATTATTCAAATAGTCAAATATAAGCTCAAACAATATTCACAAAAAAAGAACATAATTCAACAATTAATTAATATTTTTAAATAGTGTTAAAATAATGATAAAAAACAAAGTTTTTTTGCTTACTTTATTTTAAACTAGTTTTAAAATTACCATCAAAAATGTTATGACACTGGTTTTAAGATAACCATTTTTGCAACATTAATACTTTTTCCAACAGAAAAACCTTGCTCGTGTGGAGAAGGCGGAGCCAAGAAAGTTTGTATGTTCTCTCAACGGTAACCCATTGAAAACATAATTGTACCAATTCCATTAAAAAACTTCAGAATGCAGAGCATACTGCTCCTTGTATTCTGTATGTTTTAGTTTTTGCCTATATACTTAACTATAGTAACATATAAAAATAAAACTATAAATTTAATTAAGTATTGACTGATGCTCATTGCAACTGAGTAAAGGAAGCTGAATTAAATATTTATTGTAAAAGATGCGTCAGTTTAAAGAAGTAAGAAAAAAAAGGTATTATTAAACTTGTGTAGTTAGTCAAACTCACTGTTGGTAAATCATTGTTTAATAAAGAGAAACAGTGAATCTAACATATTACCCTTAAATAAAGATACTAAAATTAAACATATACCCGACGGGCATTTGTTTTTAAAAGTTACGTTTTAAATGTGTTTTAAATGTCTTTTAAACGTCTTTTAAACAATAATGTTTAAAAGACGTTTAAAAGACATTTAAAATACATTTAGATCGTAACTTTAAAAAAAAAATGCCCGTCGGGTAATTAGGTGTTAATAAAAGTTGGTAAATACAAAATTGTATATTTTTCTGCCAGGATTAAATACCCTTTTAGATATTTAACCAGACGGGTAGATATATCTGAAAAATTTATAAAAAAACATAATATCTAAAATAACAGTTTTTATAAAAGAGGTCAAGTTTTTTAATTTTTCGTAAACCTAACCTTAAGTAACCTTATTCCTTATCATAATTCTATTAACCTTTTATATTAATGAATGATGAAATTAAAACATAATATAATAAAACTATGAAAAAAACGAACTTAACAGCCAACAACAACAAACGGGCCCCGTACGTTTTTATATAGGCTTACAGAAACGGTTTTAGGTGGGCGCGAGTTGTGGTTTCTAGATGGTCCTATATGGTTTAAAAATTACACAAAACTTTGCATCTGGTAATAAATTGAGCTAGAACATCTGTGGTTTTAACGGGTTTCCCATTTAGAGCTCGTTTGGGGTTAAACAAAACTTCAATAAAATGCGTCAAGTGATCGCCATTTGAAATTCAAAGTTCACGCAGAAAATTTGTATAAATATAAACAATTTAACTTAAAATTGTATCAAAGCAATATAATTATTGAGAGAGGTGATTTTTGAGGTAGAAGTATAACATTACTAGGCACTTCACACGATTTTACTATTATAATTATCTCTTGTTGTAATTAATACTAAAATATGCGAATAATAAAGACGTTTTTAGAATGAGTTCGTTTTTTAAATTTGGATAATTGGTTCCCAAGTTATAACAATTTATGTTGGGTCAATAACGCCTATTTTGCGTCAAGATTTGGTAAATTTTATGGCACCAAATTTTGATAATGAATTTATTAATAGTAACTTGTTACTTTATATAAAAAATGTTACTTAATTTTATAAAAAAATTATAAAAGAGTTTCGTTTTAAAAATATTTGCTCTAATCGTATTTATTTTGCTTAAAGTTTTTTTCGAGTTAAAAGCTATTTTCATTTTTTTAACTGCCTCTCATCGGTCTAGTTATTGCGGTCTTATTGCGCTTTATTGTTTGTTTTTGAAATATTCTCAAAAAGGCTAAAAAATCTAGCTAGTTTTTCGCAACTTAATACTATTTCCGTGGTCAATTATCGAGTCAATTATGCGATCTAACCCGCTTCTCGACCAAGCCTGAAGGTTCAAAAACGCATTGTAAATATAGTAAGACCTGCTCTTGCAGCCAAGATGTTAAAATGCTTATTGTAAAAATTATTAAACAAGTTAGTATTCAAAAATAGTTAGTTTTCTTATTTTCTATTTTTAGTAAAATTTTTAAGTTTGTTAAACAAATAATCTAAAAAAGGTGGTAAATAAGGGTACTTAAAAACAAAGGTGTAAAACAAAATTAATAAATCCTGAAACTTTTTTAATGTTTCTCTGTGATTGTATAAATTCTTAATAATATTATTAATATAGATGAAAAACCATATGGAGAGCTTATAATTGAATTTTATTTAATAGTTTTGAAAGTTTTAAAAAGACTTTTAAAGTGTACTTTTGTAAATTTGTGACAGAAATGTTGTTGAGACCACAGCTGAAATAAAATTTGGTTAAGAAATAACTATTGCAATATAAATTAGAGTAGTTTATATGTCTAGCAATTAATTTTTCTTTAAGATAACAGGAGATTCTTGAAATGATTTCAAGGCAAACTTAATTGCAATTAGTTCTGACTCATTTGGTAATGAGATAAAAAAAAAAATGAAAAATTCAACGCCAGACCTGAGGAAACAACATTGTACCTATTATATTAATATATTTACAAACTGTACAACACTAAATATAAACAAGGACTCTTTTCTAAATTACTCAACCAATACTAAATTGGCCAAATGTAGGCCCAACGTAATACGATATGTGCAAAAAACCAATTTGTAAAATTGAAATATTACACCAAAAAAAAAATATTGCCTAAATTTTGGCCCAAGGTCGTACGATACTTGCAATAAATTGATTTTCAGAATTGAAATAATACGTCGAAAAAAACATTAGCTAAATGTTTGTGTAACGGAATAAATTTGGCAATGTCAAAACTTACGTTAGGTTAATGTAAGCTTGCTGTCTTGAAAAGGGAGGGCTAATGTGTTCAAAATTTTAATACAAAACTTTAATAGATAATATTATTTTATACATTGTGCAATTATTGACTGAAACTTTCTTAAAAGGAAGTATAATATTGTTTATTTCTATGAATTCTACAATGTATACTTATATTAATAAGGTAAGTGGAGGCATAACCACCCCCGTAAAGTTTGGAATAATGTTAGATGAAGATAAAAACAAAATGTGTTTTTTTACTAGTTTATTTCAATAACCACATCATTAAGCTTTAAATTGATGCAATTAAGAAAAAAATTAAACGGTTTTTGAAAATGTGATTTCACAAAAAGTACAAATAGTGAAAAAAACGGTTTTGCCCCCATTGTGAGGCACAACCACACCCTCACAAAAATCGTTGGGGTACACCTTACATGGTACATTTTCTTTATTACTTTCACAGCTTAGATTATTTAATGACTTTGTTGCATGTTTGCATAATTTGCAGGCATTCTTTGTATTTACATTTTGAGTTCTGCTCCAGAAAAGAGTTCTGCCCTAGAAGAGAGTTTTTAGAAAGAATTCAGTTCATAGCTTGCTTATTAGATTATGCTGATATCAAAAATGGTTTTCACTTAATGAAATAATTCTGATAACATATTTCTTAAACACTAAAATCAAATATTGCTTAATTCTCAAAAAAAAGGTTTGGAGAAATATGATGTAAATATAAAATTTTTATCAAAATAAACATTATTATGCACAACTTCTCAGAAATATAACAAGCACACTTTTTGACATATGCAAACAGAAGGAAATTATTTTACTAACGCGTGGTATGTTTTTTGCCACATTAGATAATACGTTTCCTAAGAAAATGTTAAAAAGCTGTTGTGCCTCCTTATGCGGTTTTGCCCCCATTTCCCCTATGTGTATATATATGTATTTATGCATATATATATATATATATATATATATATATATATATATATATATATATATATATATATATATATATATATATATATATATATGCATACATATTTTTTTTAAATTTTTTTTTGCAATTGTAAAAGTTAAAAATGTTATTAATATTAAAAAAAAAGCCATATGGAGAGCTTAAAAATGAGTTTTATCATTTAGTTTTTAGAGTTTTAAAAACAATTTTGTAAATTTAAACGTTTGTCTATTTGTGAAAGAATTTTTGTCAAGACCACAGCCCAAATAGAGTTTATGTGAGAAATAACTATTGCAATCAAAAATAGAGCATGTCTAGAAATTGATTTTTCTTTAAGATAACATGAGGTTCTTAAAATGAATTCAAGGAAATGTTAATTCCAATTAGTCCTACCACATCTGTGAGAAAGAGAAAAAAAAATTACCCATTTATGAAAAATGAAATAAAAGACCTGACAGATAGAAAGAATTAAAGAAAAGAACGGACATTGTTGAAAAATCTGAAGACCAGACCTGACATTATTAAAAAGATCTAAAGACCAGAAAGTAAATTGTTAGAAAGATCAGAGCTGACATTGTTAAAAAGATCTGAAGAGAACTGACATTGCTAAGAGGATCTGGAGACCAGACCTGATATTGTTAGAAAGATCTGAAGACCAGACCTGAAGATTTTTTGAAAGAAACTAAAGCTTAAACAATTTTTTTTCTGAAATAAATATAGTATACTGAGAATAATAAGAACAATTTATAAAGTAACCAGAGAATAAAAATCCTTAATATCTAACAAAACATTTTAGCTTTCTTTCTTGATAAAAATAAAAAAAATTAAGACATTTAAAAAATACAATTACAATCAAATTAGCAGCTGAATATAAAAAAGAGACTTGATAGATGAGATATACCGATGGTAGATATATGCTACATAAAATAAATAACGTATCACATTTATGTATGTCACATTTAAGCAAGGTTGTCATGATTTCTTTAAAATAGCTAAAAAGAAATTAAAATGAAACGTGGTAAAAGATTTATAAAAAGTGACAAAAATGTGCCACTCATGACAAATTGCGCAAAAAACGATTTAAGCGCAAAAAAAAAAAAAAAGAAAAAAAAGTAGTTTAAAAAAATAAATGCTCAAAGTAAGGTTTACAACAACAAAGTCAAAAATCCTTTTTTCTGAACAAAATGTAAAACACTAAAAAGAAACTAATCCTTAAAAAACTTTTTTCTAAAAAACTTACCCAAGCAGTTTTTACCATCCAAAAACCATTCCTTTATACAAGAACAATTATAGGTTCCATTTGTACTTATACATACACTGTTTTTCCACGAACATGGTTGGTTCAAGCTTTTGCACTCATCATCATCTCAAAAATAATTTTTTGTTAAAAGATGTGTATTAAGTATATTAAATTAAATTAAATTTTTTAAGTTAATAATGAAGCATGGTCCAAAAAAAAAATCTGTTTACAAGTTTCGAAATGTAACATTTCTGGTTCAAGTTTCTAAATGTAACATTTCTGGTCGCTACATTAATCAGAAAATCTCAGAGCAAAATATTTTTTATCAAAAAAGAGTTAATTAAACTTTAAGTGTGTTTTTGTGATTCATATAATACATATAATTAATAGTTAAACTATTTATTTTAATTTTATTGCTAAATTTGTTTCTTTTTGTTTGCGGGTATTAGGAACAATTTAGACAATTTTTGTTTTAATTGTTTTTATCTAAGTGTACAAATTACATTTATATATACATAACTTTAATAATACATTTATATAATACTAGCAAAAAGCAACCCGTAATACGGGTTTTGATCGGTCTGTTACATAATTAATTTATAGTGGCTGTTTTCCAAAATTTAATGTTGCAAAACCTTAACTAATACCCATTTAGAAAATCGCCTTCAGCTTGAAAAAATTAATCCATCTGTAAATTTGAAATAAAAAGTATGAGGAGGTAAAATAATTTACCAACTACTACTTCACATTTACAATTACTGCTTAACATTATTTGAGTAATTTACAAATGGCATCGGTCATAACAGTGTAAGGCAGAACCATTTTCATCGATCTTCCTAAGTTTAGCACAATACGTTTTTAGTTACTGACACAAAATAATAACACTTCGTCATGCTTTAAATTGACGAAAGTATCAACGAAATCCTTGTAATAATTTTTATAACACGAACCATTAAGATTAAAATAAAGTTAAAAAGAATAAATTATATTATACAGGAGTTATCAATTTTTTGGTATCCTTTTGATTAACTTTTCTTTAGAAAAGAAAATTGTCAACTTAAAAATGTTTAATGCACACATTTAAATAAATTTATTAAAAATAACAAAGTTTATTATAAATAACTAAGCAACTGAGTACAAATACGTTTCAAACAAAAAAAACTTAATTTACGATCAAACATAGGTATAATAAACTTGAAAAAATATGTAAACTTAATGCATTAATGCATCATATGACAAACCCAATATAAAAATTATAACAGATAAGTAGACATGAAAATTTGTAAACCAAGCTGACCCGACCCGGGTCTTGTTAAGTCTGTTCAACACAGACCATTTCTATACTATTTGTTTGGCCTCTTTAAAAATTCCTTTTTTTCATTAATTTTTAGTTAACGGTATTTTGCCACCATTTACTAAAAATTTCTTTCGTAACTCGAAATTTAATTTTCTAAAATATTTTGACTCTAATAAAGAGGTTCCTCCCCTCTTTTTGCTTTAATGGTGACTAGGTTAATAAAATGAAATAATAAAATATAAAACAATGATCTACATATATAACAATGTTTTCTTTCTTTCCTCAAAAGTGTCGCAATTACAGACTAAGCTAACTAATTAGTTAAACAAATAAATAAAACTTGAGTAACTCGATATTAATGCGCAAGATTACAATATTCTCCATGTTTTTAAAGGTTTTTAGTTACGACCCCCCATTTATAAAGATCCCCTTAAAATACGTACAACAAATTATTAGGCATAAAATAGATGAAATATAAAATTAACTAATAGTATATATTTATATCCTTTTAATTAACAAAAATTTACAATAAAAAGAAATCAGGTTGTTTTTTTTTATAAATCTTATAAATGCGTCATAACGTAATTCTAAAAAAAATTATGATATCATAATTATAAGTAAGAAAAAAAAAAAAAAAAATCACTACACAATTACAGAAAATCCATTTACCTATTTATAGTAACTTATTTTGAAATTGCAGTTAAAGATTTATCGAAAAAGTAACTATAAAGTCTGTTTTGAAGTACAAATGCATTAACAATACTAAAAAAAATCAAACTAAGATATAAATTGTTGACTTAGCTTTTATAATTTAGATATATATACAACTATAAACAAATATGAGTTGATAACACATATAAATACATTTTACAACTATTGAATGATAGATATATTTATCAAAAATAATGACAAAAAATAAATAATGATAAATAAAGTTATACTCACAACCTTTAACAGTAAATTTTCGAAATGAAAATCTCAAGACTATAAATTAAGAACATTAAAAAATATAACAATATTTGTGTTACATTTTTTTACCTACTATACCTTGAATAAGATGTTTATCAATTTTGAAAAACAAACTATTAAATGCTTTAGTTCTTGAAAATGCAACATATAGTTGACCATGAGAGAAACACGGTTTTTGAGATATTTCTTTTGTCTATATTTTTAATTTCGCGTTACGTAATATATAGACGATCCCTAAAAGAAAATACTTGAAACTAAAAAGATTTTATTTATTACAATAACCAATAACAACCAAGGGACAATTTAAAGAATTATATCTTTAAATAGCAAATTATCAATCGCAGTATTAAAAAATACGCAAGAGCTCAGTAATTGCATGAGTTTAATCTATTCTCTCTCTATACTAGTTCTTATTTAAGTCTTATCTAAGAGAGAAAGGAAGTGTTTTAAAAACAGCACGTTAGAAAAAGTAAAAAAGTCATGCAATAAATAACAGTAACTGGTTTAACTATGCTACCAATAAACAAAATTATTTTTACCTCAACTAAAAGTTACCTTCGAGCATTTATTATTTAAGTTCCAGCTTCTCTTTAACTGTTGACAAATGATTAATATTGTAAATTTCAAATGGTATTAAATTTACAAAATTAAAACCATGTTTCAACAGTAAGCAAAATAATCAAGTGATGACAAAGACAACTAAAAAAAATGAACACAATTATATTTAAGATAACAAATAAAAAATAATAAAAAAATCATTAAAAATTGAAACTGTTATTACTTGTTACTATAAATAGTAAAATTTATACCTAAAAATTAAAATATTAAAAATAGTAAAATTCATAGTTTAAAATTCATATTTTAAAGTGTCTAATGTAGAATCAAATTATAGACATCAACACCGCTTGACACTGAATTCTGGCAAAAAGTTTTTTGTTTATCAAGCAAAATTTCTTATATTTCAACGACAATTAATTTTATCATGCCTAGATCTATTTCTTTCATATGACAACAATTTCAAGTCACCTATAACCATTTACACTAATAACTTCTTCGAGCCTAATACTATACATCTGTTATCATTAAATATATTACCAGTAATTATACTACTGTTACAACTGAATAAATGAACGTTTTATATTTTTACAACTGAAAAATATAAAACAAAATTTTTGACATTATTTTAATTTTGCAAAGAATTTAAACTACAATGCAAAGTTATTTTTACCTTCAGGCACAATCTTAATGCACAAAAATAATAAATGCAGAATCTTGTATAAAAAATAAAGCAATGTTAGTCTAAAGTAATATATATATGTATGTATATATATTCAAATTTTTTCTATTCTTTTTAATTTTTTCTATGAGATAATATTTATATAGATTCAGAGAAATATAAAATATTCTGATATATAAACACATTTATGTATATAAATTTACCTGTCAAAAATTACAGTCAGTTTTCCATGTTAAATACATAAAATATATATCTAATATAAAATAAAACAAAACATTAAACCTACTCAAATCAGTAACAGTTCGACTGTCTAAAAATTTTTATTATTAACCCTTCTATTTAAAAAAAGAAACAAATGATTTGAAGTGACTAAAAAGCACTTTAGCTCTTTCCAATTGCACTTAAAAACAAAATAAATCTTGCTTTACTATGTTGCCTAGTTCTTAAGAATTTGAAAACAAATAAGTAAAAAACCAAGAACAAACAAACATTTTTATTAAAACTACTCTATTTAAACAAATTAAATTAAACAGAGAACAACATTAATTCTCTTTGAAAGCTGAAAAACTTTTCAGCTCAAATTTGCTTGCAGACCTTGCTTATAAAACCACTTAGTAGATAGGATATGCCGGTTCTAGCTTATTTTCATTTTTAACCATATTTTCAACCATATATTAATATTAATATAGGGTTCAATGTTATCCCTATTGCGTATAAATTATTTCGACAAGAAATAATTTTTAATTTTAAAAAATTGAATTTTTTAAAATAAGCGTTAATATTTATTTCTTGTCGAAAAAATGACGTCACAGCAAGAAAATCACGTGACCTGTGACGTCACATGACTTTTTATTGCTTCTTATTTTTCTTTATATCCTATAGAATGTAAATATTTTACTACTTCAAAGCTTCTTCTATTTATCACAGCATATTTAACTGTATTTTCAGTTCATTTATATCCTATTGAATGTAAATATCTGAGTGCTTTACGTATTCCACTTATTTCAGCAAAATCAAGTGTATCTCTTGTACCTTTATAATCTTTTGAATGTAAATATTTGAGTACTTCAGGGTCTCCATTTAATGCAGCATAATCAAATGCATAACTTGTTCCTATATATCCTAATTCATGTAAATATTTGAGTGCAATACGATTTCTATCTCTTACAGCTAAATCAACTGAATCTCCTGAACATTTATAACCTAATGAATGTAAATATTTTATTTTTTCTTTATCATCTTCTTTTTGCATTTTGTTTTCCATTCTTTTTATATATGTAAGAAAATTATTTAACTCATTTTCAACTTATTTTATTTTTGTAAAAAATAAAATAATAAAAGATTGTTAATTCTGTGTGGTCTCATAATCAAATACAACAACCTCATCTTCATCATCTTCATTATCATATTCAGTAGTTTCTGTAATTTCAGTAGTTACTGTAGTTACTGTAGTAACTTCTTCTTCATCTTCATCATCTTCATATTCTTCATCATCTTCTTCAGTCATTTCAATATCATTATCATATTCAGTAGTTTCTGTAATTTCAGTAGTTACTGTAGTTACTGTAGTAACTTCTTCATCTTCATCATCTTCTTTAGTCATTTCAATATCATTATCATATTCAGTAGTTTCTGTAATTTCAGTAACTTCAGTAGTAGTAACTGTAGTAACTTCAGAATCTTCAGTCATTTCAATATCATGAGTATCAATAATATTTAATTTTTCTTCTATTAATCTTAATCTTTCATCTATTAATTTTAATAATTCTTCAAGTTTATTTTCCATTCTTTTTATTATGTAAAGAAAATTAATTTAACTCATTTTTAATTTTTTGATTTAAAATATTTTTACAAATAATAAAAATAAAAATGAATGATGATGAGATTAATGAAATATCTGAATTTCAAAAAGAATTTAAACTTTTTGAAGAAATATTAAAATTTGAATTTGAAGAATCAGATTCTGAAGATGACACTTATTATACATCTGATGAAGCTACTTATTTTACATCTGATGATGAAGATGAAGTTAAAGAAAAACCTATAGTTCCAATTCCTTTAAAAACAGTTCAAATCATGGAACTGCATAAAGATAAGCTGAAATGGATTAGTTATGTTCCAACTTATAATGTTATTAATGATGATTATCCTGCTATAGATAATACTTCTTTGAAAAAACATTACAAAAAAAGAAAATTTAGTTTTGAAAAACCATTTAATGTAGATATTAATTTTACTGAAGATGGAAAACCTTCAACAATTCATTTTTTAGAGAAACTACCCATTTTCTGTAAAAATATTTTAAATGATAATTTCTGCCCTTTTGGAAGAAAATGTAAATACAATCATGATATTCCTTATTGTAATACTGTAAAGGAAAGACTAATATGCACTAAATCTTCATGTCAATATAGACATATTCATATTTGCTATGAATATCCTAAATGTAGGAATAAAGAGTGTGTATTATTTCATCCTAAAAAGTCAGAATTATCTAAATTAAGAAAAGCTAAAACTAAATTATGCAAATATATTCTTGATAAAAAAGAATGTAAAAATATAAATTGCAAATATGCTCATTCTAAAAAAGAAATTGAAGAAAATGTAGAAATTTGTCATTATACTCCATGTAAATTAGTAGAGAGTAAATTAAATAAAAATAAAAAAGGAGAAATAGAAACAATATATAAAAATAACAGTGATAAAACATGTTATTTTTTACATCAAGGTGAAAGTATTTTAAATTATATTGTTAGAACTTTAAAAAAATGAAAAAAATATCATACTTTAAAAGTATTATATTTATAGTGATCTAAAAAAATCTTTACATTTAAAAAATGTATAAGAGAAGAATGTTTTTAGATTATGAAAAGCATGAAAAATATACAATAACTTTTAATATTAATTCAGATTTAGAACATAGAGCAATAAATGATAGACATATTAAAGTATTCGCACAAGAAGATTTTACAGTAAAATCAAATTCATATAATAGTATTTCTTTAATGTGTGGAGTTAAAATAGATAAAGGACATGTAATGATTTCACTTGCAGAAAATTATAAACCTACTCTAAATTTACTAAATTCTGTTGTAATAGAGTCTACTGATGATATTAAAATAACTTTATATAATAACGATAAAAAAGATATAAATATTAAAAAAGGGGATTTGTTATGCTGTATATCAACTTATAATGGTGTTTTTAATACAAATTATATATCACATAGAGCTGCTTTAGAACCTGATAAAAAAGTAGAAGCTAGATCATAAAGTGATAAAGAATCTGTAAAATCTATATTATCAAGTATAGGGGGAATAATTAAAGACACTATATGTGATGAAGATAAACCTAGTATAGATAAATCTGACAATGCTCTATTTGATTTTGGTAAAAATTGATTTAAAACAAATTTTTCTTTATAGAAAAAAGAAATGCAATGTAATAATGAATGTAAACAGCTTTATCCAGATCTTAACCAGTTTTCAGAAAATCCATCTGCACCACCACTATCTGATCAGAATTTTAGATTAGTTAAAATAAATGAAATTCAAAATAAGATAGAATGTGAAAGAAATAGAAGAGAGATCTTAAGTATGAAATATCACAAAGCTTTAAGAATAGTTTCAGCTATCGATAATTCATTACTAGCTAGCACAATGACACTTGGAGCTGTTGGTATTGGCTTTTTAACAACGGTAGTTGGAACACCAGTAGCTATTGGATGTGAAATTGCAGCATTAGGACTAGGTGTATTATCATTAATAGGATCACAAGCTTTTAAAAAATTAACAATAAAAGCAGAAAAGCACGAAAAGATTAAAGTACTAGCTGATGCAAAACTAAATACAATAAGTAGTCTTATTTCTAAAGCTATATCAGATCAATATATTGATGATGTAGAATTTAATATAATACTTTCAGAACCTGAAAAGTTTCAAACTAAGACTGAGCAAATTAGAACAAAATCTAAAAATGATATAGATGAGCAGACTAAAGAGTCAATATTTAATAAAGGAATAGAAAAAGGCAAAAGTGATGTCATTGAAGTGTTAAATATGAGATTTAACAAAAATCAGAATATAGGAGTGATGAATAATACTCTTAAGAATTAAATAAAAAAACATATATTTTGTATTACTTGAACATATATTATGCATTTACTTGAACATATATTATGTATTACTAACATAATATATGTTGATTTAATCCCTTTAGGGATCTGAGAACCACATTGTGATTTAAAAAAAATTATTGCTTATATAAAAAATGTATGCAAAAGCTACAGATATTGATACAAGATTAAAAATAGCAAAAGAACTTGCTAGTTTAAAGAAAAGTATATATCAAGATGATATAAATGAAAAGTTAGGTTATGATACTTTACAGACTAACTTGGAAAAATTGTACAAACCAATAATAGATAGTCAATCTGGAATAAAAGAAGGTATATCTAAATTAGAAAATAAAGCTAATCAAATAGCTAATACTTTTTCAAGCTATACTGCTTTACTAGATTCTGAAACTAAAGCAATCATGCCACCTGAAGTTGTAGATAACATGAGATTAGGACCTATCGCAACAGAATATTTAAAGTTATATACTATTAAAAATAGTAAAAAAGTATCAGATGACATATTTGGTATACATTACAATGAAGGTGATAAAAAATTTTACATTGGTAAAAAACCAATAACTATTGAAGGTGATGATATAACTATTGAAGGTAAAAAATACATTGGTACACCTGGTCTTTGGGAGATTATAGTAAAATCTCATCCTGTTAGATATACTAACGATGATCGTAATAAGTATAAAGAAATTTTAGATTAAACAGATGCAATTCGCTCTGATTTAAATTTAGAAAAAATCATCTAGAAGTTATAAGTACACTAATGTAATAAAACCTATTTGGGAAAAGATGATTGGAAAGTCTGGAAAAGGAGTTGTCATTCTTCCTAGTGATCCAAATGCACTATTTGATATGCTTAAATTACGCTTAGCTGGTTTACAAGCAGGAAATACTGGAACAAGAAATGAGATTGTTGCTATTTGTGATGAGTTGTTACGACAGGGTCAAATAGATGATGATGACTATAAAACATTACAGAAAGCAATAACTTAAAATGAATTAAAAAAATTATTTTATATATAAAAATGACAAAATACTATGATACTCTTATCAATCTTTCAGATAGTCAGAAAGAAAAAATTAAAAAAGCAATTGAATCTGATACTAATGCTAGTATAAAACTATCATATGAAGATTTAAATGGTGAACACAAAATAGCTTTAACAGAGTCACAAAGAAACAGAATGAAAGCAGCCTATTTAAAAAATAAGGGTATAACACTTTCACTGAGTAGAGCACAACTTAAACATAATGCTAAAAAAAATGGTGGGTTTTTACCTCTACTAGGATTAATTGGAAGTGTAATTGCATAAAAAGTTGTTCCAGCTATCGCAACAGGATTATTGACTGGAACAGCTGCAGCTGCTGGAAGTACTATAGTTAATAAAATTGCTGGAAATGGTATTATTTATGGAAAAAAGAATGGTTATGGATTTAAAATTAGAAAAGTAGGAAAAGGAGTATTTTTAAACCCATGGAATGGTAGTTATAATTATTTAGACGGATATTATTCTAAAAATGGAAATGAATATTCATCAGTAGGTAGAGGATTGTTATTAGGAGAAAATTCTCCATTTAAGAATATACCATTATTAGGTCTTCTTCTTTAGGTTCTGAAGGAACCCATGCTTCACTAGAACAAAAAGACTTTAAAATCTCATAATATATATTTTTTTAAAAAATATATATTTATCAATTCCACAACGAAGTTGGATAATAAAATAAATCTAATCCACTTCTATACTTTCTATTTAATAAATCAGAAGACAAATCTATAACAACAAATCCATGCTTTTTTGACCAAGCTTCATTACAAAACTTTTTAAACTCATCTAATTTCACATCATTTGAAACATGGTCATTATAAATATGATTTACATTTTTAGAATCTTGTTTAAACAAGCATATAAAATTTGCATTTTCTCTTATCGTTCTCCTAGGCAACTCAAAATAATTTTGTGCCAAGTAGAAACAATTTACATTGCTATGTCTTCCTCTTATATAGCACTTTTCACACTTGTTTTGTTTTGTTAATTGTAAATCATCAAATATCATTAAATTATTTTTAATAGAGTTAAGACTTTCAGGTTCTGGAACATCCTCTGCTGTTTCAAAAAATTGACACTCTATATCTGTTTTATCTTTTAAATCTCTTGATGTTTTTAATAATAAACTCTGGACTTACATTGTATTTATTTATTTGATCTTGCAACTCAAATAGTTTAAGAATAACTTCTTTTGGTAATTTATTTTCAAAAGAATTTTTTAATATTTTGTATTCAGGTTGAAAAAGTGACTTTCCAAAAACTTGTAAATTATTATAGTTTAACCAACCAGGTCTTAAGAGCAAGTTTAATGATAATGTTGTCTTTCCGCAACCTGATTTTCCAACAATAATACCTCTTATAGTTTTAGGTAATAACTCATTATTATGACGTTTACTTTTATTTACATTCCATGATAAATCTATAATTTCCATTTTTTATTTATGAAAAGTATTTTTTAAATAGATTTGTGTTAAATAAATTAAAATACATATATAAAAAATGTACTGCGTTAAATGTAAAAACAAAACAGATACACTCAACTTACAACATGCTGTGAGTAAAAACAAAAGAAATATGATATGTGGAAATTGTACAATCTGCGGAACAAGAAAATGTCAATTTACAAAAGGAACTGAAAGAGCTAAAAAAGGAGGTGACTTGGTAGAATCTATTAATAAATTTACAAGTAATAGAAAATTACCTTTGCAAAAGTTTCCAGGTGAAATGCATATGCCAGGTATGAACTTTGCAGGACCTGGTACTAATTTAGATGAAAGATTAACTTCTACTGAGATGCCTAAAGAATGGAGCATGCCTGTAGATAGCGTTGATAAAACAGCTTATATTCATGATCTTGCTTATAAACATTTTCCAGATAAAGAGCATAGAAATTTAGCTGATAAAATAATGCTTGAACAAATGGATGCTATACCTAATCCTACACCTCGTGAAAAATTGGAAAGAAAGATTATAAAACCTATCATATCTGCTAAAGTAAGGTTTGGTATGGGAAATAAAGAGTCAATGAGTATTAAAGAATTATGTCAAAAAAACTGCAAGCGCTCAACAAAAAAGCAAAAAACTTGAAGTGGACTGATGAATTTGCAAATGAACTTCATAAACCAGTTATAAAACATTTTAGAAAAAGAAAAGTAATTGCAAATGGAATAGATGAAATATGGGCTGATGATTTAGTTGACATGCAAGCTTATTCTAAATTTAATAATGGTATAAAATACTTATTAATGGTTATTGATATATTTTCAAAGTATGGATGGATTATCCCATTGAAAAGTAAGACGGGAATTGAAGTTGCTGATGCATTTAATAAAATATTTAAAGATAGAAAGTGTGCTAAATTATGGGTAGATAAAGGCTTAGAATTTTATAACAAGCATGTTAAAGCATTAGGTGTACATCTCTATTCAACTGAAAATGAAGAAAAAAGCTGTGTAGTTGAACGATGGAATAGAACAATGAAAGAAAAAATGTTTAAATACTTTTCTGCTAATTCTACTAGAAAATACATTGATGTTTTAGATGAAATGGTAAAACAATACAACAACACAAAGCATTCTTCAATTAAAATGACTCCAGTTGAAGCAAGCAATAAAAAGAATGAAAATAAAGTTTGGTTAAATTTAAATAGTAAAGTAAGATCTGAACATAACAAGCTTAAGTTTACAATAGGTGATAAAGTGAGAATAATTAAAAAGAAAGAATTATTTGAAAAAGGGTATACACCAAGATGGACTGAAGAAGTATTTACAGTATCACAAATTCAATACACAGATCCACCTACATATAAAATAACTGATTATAATGGTGAAGAAATACAAGGTACTGTTTATGAACAAGAACTGCAAAAAACAAGTCAAGAGATATTTAGAATTGAAAAAGTTATTAAAAAACAAGGTATTAAATCATTTGTAAAGTGGTATGGGTATCCTGATACTTTTAACTCATGGGTTAATAATACAGAATTGAAAGCGATTTAGATCCCTTCGGGATCCAGATTCATGCAAATGAATTAAAAATTATCTTACATATATAAAAAATGAACAACTCAAATGTAAATGTGAATATATGTGTAACAGCTACTTCTGGTAATGCTAGTACAAATACTACTGTAACAACAACAACTTCAAATTACAACTCTAGCAAATGATGTAAGATAAAATTTATATATTTTTACAAGAAAATTAAAATAATTTTTTTTAAATGAGTTAAATAATTTTCTTTTATATATAAAAAGAATGTCATATGTAGATATTGAAAATTTTGATGAAGCAAACTTATATGTAAAAGAAATAAAAAAATTTAATAAACCTGTTCAATATCAAAAAATAGTAATTGAATACAAATACTCTAACTTTTCAGAACCTTTAAGAGTAAAAACACCAAAATCGTTATCATATGGAGTTTGTGAAAATAGAGACATGAAAACAAAAGAACTTACAGGATACTCAATTCCTTTTGTATGTGAAAATGATATATTTATCGCAATTATTGAAGCTATTGAAAAATTTTGTAGAAATAAAGTTATTGAAAATGAAGCAACGTTGAAAAAAAGTGGTATGAAAAGCTTAAATATTAACAACTTGAATATTTTAAAGTATAGAAATGATGATTTTAATGCACCTCCAGTTATATATGCAAAAATACCAACAGATTATAAAAGTAAAAAGATGGATCAAGTATTCAGAAATAAAAATGACGATATTTTAGGAGAAAGTCTTATTAAAAAAAGATGTGATGTTGTTGGATGCTTAGCAATTGAAGGTATATATATAGGATCAATGATTCAATCTATTCAAGTAAAATTATTAGATGCAGTTGTATCTAAAAATGAGTATAAGATAGAAAGATTTTATATTAAAGATGTAGACTTAGAAAGCGAAGATGAAGAGTAAATATTAATTTTATATATTAGCAAATAATATAAAAAATGAGATCGCAAAGCAATCTAGGTCTCTTTGATCTAAATAATTATTATAAATATAAAAATGTATATTAAAATAGAAAAAAATAAACAAAATCCAGTTATAATTAAATTTTGATGATAATATTAAACTTGATGAAAATAAAGAGTATGAAATGGCACTTAATAGATTTCAAACTATTCTCTATAGTAATTCAACTAAAAACAAAAAAGTATACATATTAAATAATCTTGTAGATGGAAAAATTGTATCTAATAATGGCAATGCTAAGAAAACGACTGTAATGTATTCATTTATACCTATTATTGTTTCTAAAAATTCAGTTATTAATGAACAACCGATATCGAAGAAATATTTTCCTTTAAAAACAAACTCTATTTCAGAAATGAAAATTGATATCATTGATAACTTTAATAAACCTATAGATTTTAATAATGAAAGTTATACCATAGAATTTCATATAAGAGAGAAAAAAAGTAGATTCTAAAAGAACTAATATAAATTTTTTTATATTGAAAACAATATAAAAAATTATGACATATATAAAAAATGTCAATAACAATACATACATCTTCAAACGATACTGTTATAAATACTAATATGGCAGTACCTATTGAACTAGATGAAAATAAAGAGTATGGAATAGCTCTAAAAAAATTAATGACTTATAATAGTTTTCCAAATATTATTGAAGGATTAAACAATACTATAAATATTACTATAGAAGCTAGTGATAGTCCTGCTTTTCAACAAGTTAAGATCCCAACAGGATCCTATGAACTTAGAAATATAATTACAATTGTAACTAGATATGTAATGACTACTCTTAAAGATCAACTTGCTAAATATAAAGAGTCTTTTAAAAATGTATCAAGCACAGATATTGAAAATTATAAAAAAAAACAAAAGTATGATAGTATAAGACTTGATCCTACATCTATTATATTTGAAGCAAATTTTAATACTGAAAAATCACAGATTATTATTAATAAAAATAGCAATAATAGAATACAACTTGATGATGACTCTATAAAAGATCTTTTAGGTTTTAATAATAGAGATCGTGATGGTAATCTTATAACATTTGACTCATCAAAAGTATATATTTCAGATAAAGTAATAGATATAAATCATGTTAATACTATTCGTGTAACAAATAGTCTTGTAACAGGGTCAATTATAGATGGTGCATATTCAAATGTTATATATTCATTTTATCCATCTACGCCAGTGGGTTATAAAATTGTAGAAGTACCAAATAATCCAACTTATTATAGATTATTATCAAAAAAAATTTGGGATATGAAAACAACAATAATGGATCAAGATGGGCATATACTTACTTTACAAGGGGAACCAATAAGTATTGAATATGAAATAAAAGAAATTGCATCAAAATGTAAATCAGAACATCTTTTAGAAAAACAAGTATCTCTCTTAGAAGAACAAAATGGACTTTTAAAAAAACAATTAAGATAATACCAAAGTGAATTAGGTCTCTTTGAGACCCAAGAATCACAAAGTGATTTAAAAAAATATATAGTAAATAAAATGTTAGATATAAATAAAAAAGCATATACTCACAAGTATGTAGTAGGTGGAAGTGGAATATTTACAGATATAAGTAATGTGTATAATCAAGCAAAATCTTCTGATTTTTTTAGAGCATTATCTGGTATGAAAACAATGTTAACTAATCATTTTAATAAAAATGGACCAATAATAAAATAAATCTCGTTGAGGTTCAAAGTTATTTTAGAACTTGACAAAGCCTGGATCACAAAGCGATTTAAAAAAATATATATAGTAAATAAAATGTTAGTTATAAATAATAAAGAATATACACACAAGTATGTAGTAGGTGGAAGTGGAATATTTACACCTTTTTTAAGTATGTTCAATAAGCAAGTACTAAGTAATGCATTTAATGCATCTCGTAATTTTGCTAGTAGAGCAGCTGCTACAGACTTGGGAAAAACTGCTGTAGATGCAGCAAAGTCAGCAGGGAAAGAACTTGCAAATTCTGCAATATCTACTGCTAAAGAAATTGTAATAAATAAAGGTAAAAAATTAATAGAAAATGTAAATAAATCATCTAAGTTAACACCTGAAAATAAACAAGAACTTAAAAATTTAATAAATACTTTAGATAGTAAATTCAATAAAGCAGTGCCAGATATTAATAATATCATGTTTGGATCATCAATAAAAAGTAAACCTGTTAGAATACAAGATTTAGTTAAAAAACATAAAGGCGATGGGCTTAAAATAATATAATTTTCAGAATTACTAAAAGTGATTTAAAAAAAATATATTGCATATATAAAAATGGTAAAATCTGATATATTTAATATTACTGAAGAATTGAGATTTGATGAGGAAATTAAAAGATATGAAGAATATGAATTACACCCTCTGTTAATTCTAATTTAAATTCAGGAGAAATAAGAATTTTTATTGAAAGCAGTGATTCTTTTTTTCATCCACATGAATCCTATTTAGAAATTGAAGGAAGACTTGTAAAAGCAGATGGATCAGCTTATATAGATACAGATACAATAACACTAGCACACAATGGAATTATGCATTTATTTGAAAGAATTGAATATAGATTCTTTGATTCAATTGTTGAATCAGTTAGTTTTCCAGGTATAGCAACTACAATGCTTGGATTATTAAAATACCCGAATGACTTTCAACAATCAAAAGCAATGAATCAATTCTGGTATAAAGATAGTACAGCAACAGCAGATTTAGCTAATAATACAGGATTTTCAACAAGACAACAATATTTCATTAAAAAACCTACTACAAAAGGTAAATTTGAAATTAGTATTCCATTAAGGCATATTTTCGGATTTTGTGAAGATTATGATAAAGTTTTTTATGGATTAAAACATGAACTTTTTTTGTTAAGACAAAGTGATGATAATGCAATTTTTAGAGCTGCTAATGTAGCAGCAGGAAAAGTAGATATTACAAGAATATCATTAATGATGAAACGTGCAACTCCATCTATGGTAAAAGATTTAGAACTTTTTAAAATTATTGATACACAAAAAACACTTAATTTAGGTTTTAGATCAAGGTACTTAAATAAAACTAATGTTCCACAAAATACGTCACTTGATTGGAACTTAGGAACAAAAACTACTGAAAAACCTAGATATGTACTTTTGGTTTTCAAACAAATAGAGAAAGAAATCAAGAACAAAATTCTTCAATATTTGATCATTGTGATTTGAGAAATATGTGGATTGAAATTAATGAAGAAAGATGTCCTGCAACTAACTATAATTTATCATTCCCAAATATGAAAATTAGTAGAGCATATAAAAATGCATCAAATTTTGCTGAAGATTATTATAATATGACTGATCTTTTTAGTCTATGCGGTATCACTCCTTCAGATTATAAAGATTTATATCCTATTATGTATTTTAATGTAAGTAAACAATCAGAAAAAATGAAAAATAATATTGCAAATATTAATATTAAAGCAGAATTTAATACACCTGTTCCAGCAGGTACTGTAATATTTGCTCTTGTCATTTCAGATAGAATAGGAAAACTTACTTCTAATGGAAATAAATTTATGTTTGAATATTAGATCGCTTTGCGATCAATGCTATGCTAGGTTCTGAAAGAACCCAGACTTTGTTAGGTCTTTAAAAAAGCTAATGCTTCGCTAAGTTCCTTTGGAACCCATAGAAACTAGGTTAAACGCTAAAATAGAGTAAAGAAAATTAATTATTTTAAAAAAGTATATGCAATAAAAAAAATACTATTATTTAAATTATTTGAAAATAATTTAAATAAATTTTCTTTATATATAAAAAAGAATGAGTGACAAAATAAAATATACAAAAAAGTATATATTAAATTTACTAAAAGATAATAATATACAACAAACATCTAAAGATCCTATGGCATTAGTTATGATTGCTATGGATAATAACTTAATTGATAAAGATTCTGTAAAAACAAATATCATTACTAAAAAACAAAAAAAACCAAAGATTGAAAGAGTTAAAAGAGTTAAAAAAGAAAAAATAGTAAAAGAAAAAAAATCTGTTGGCCAAAATTTCTTCCAACAAAAGAAAAAAAAGAAAGAGATCCTAAATATGATTATCTAGCAACAATTAGAACAGACCCATGGGGAATTAAACTTACTAATATGGAAACTGGTGAAGTTAAAAATTACAAATCATTTTATGACTATAATAAAAAAGAAAAGCGCTCTAAAACTTATATTTTTAGTAGAAATGGTAAGATTGTAGATGGAGTAAAAATTGAAATAATTAGAGCAAGTAAAGAAAAAGATGCATTATCACAAAAATAAAATAGATAATGAAAAATAATTTATTTTTATAGACTTTTTCTATAAAAATATAAAAAGAAAGCGTTTTTTTGTATTATTTAATTTTCTTTACATAAAAAATAAAAAATTAAAAATGATATAAATAATTTTCTTGTGTATATAAAAATGGAAAATAGAAACGTAAAAGAATTAAAACAAATCGCAAGAAAGCGAAAAATTAAATATTATTATAAAATGAAAAAAGAAAGTCTTTTAAGAAATTTACAAAATATATTAGACGAACCTTTTCCAAGTAATATCACACAAAATGCTCTAACACCTACTCAGTATGTTCCAATTAGTTATATTAATACTATTAAGAACAAAGTGAATTCATTTGCTAATTGGATTATAGACTATGTTCCTGAACCTATTAAAAATATTGCTAATGAAAAACTTACATCGTTAAAGTCTACAGTTTCTAATTTGTATAAAAAATTTGGACTTAGAAAACAAATAGAATTTAAATTATCACAATCATCTCTTAAAAATGTAACTAAACAATTTTCAGCTGAAGGTGTTAAAGGATATGATGCTTTGTCCTTTATGAAATCAGCTGAAAGTAATATCATTAAAATACTAAACAGCAATAAAGGATCAAAGATCTATATTGTTCTTTCATGTGAAATGGAGCGTACTGATCTTAAAACAGGAGAAACTATAACAACTTCTGCGTCATTTTCAACAAAAGCAGAAGTCGTATTAGAGTCAACAGATTTAAATGACTTTTATAAAAGAGCTGAACAGAAAATTTTAGAATCCTTGTCAGCATTTCAACAATTAGGATCAAGTTGGAGATTTGTATCAGTTAAAAAGATGGACATTAATATCATTGAATATAAGCCTATTAAAGGTAAATCTTACATTCCTCTTCCTAAAGAGTTGGCAGCTAAAAAAGCAATTATTAATATGAAGAATGAAGACAACGAATGCTTTAAGTGGTGTGTTGCTAGATTTTTAAATCCTAAAGAAAAAAATTCTGGAAGAGTAGATAAAGATTTAAAAGAACAATCTGAGAAATTAAATTGGGAAAAAATAAAATTCCCTGTATCACTACAACAGATTACTCAATTTGAGAAAAATAATCAAGACATCAGTGTTAATGTCCTTGGTTATGAAAAATTATCAGTCAATATTTTACACAGATCTAAAAACAAAAATAGACAACACCAAATAGACTTGTTACGTATTTCAAATGATGATACAAATCACTATTGTTTAATAAAAAGTTTAAGTAGATTACTTTCATCACAAATATCTAAAAATGAACATGAAATGTATTATTGTAGAAATTGCTTGTTAGGATTTTGTACTGAAGAATCTTTGTCAAATCATAAATTGTATTGTGATACTCATGATTCAGTACGAATTGAGCTTCCAAAACCAAATACAATGACTGAGTTTAAAAATTATAACAAGTCTATGAGAGTGCCCTTTGTAGTCTATGCAGACTTTGAAAGTTTTATAAAACCAATCAACACTTGCTCACCTAATCCAAATGAATCTTATACAAAGCAGTACCAAAAGCATACACCTAGTTCATTTTGCTACTATATTAAATGCTTTGATGAAAAAATATATCAAAGTAAACTAGTTACATTCACTGCAGGTAATGAAGATGAAGATGTTGCACAAAAAATTGTTAATATGCTAGAAGAAGATGTAAAAAAGATTTACAACGATTATTTAAAATTTCCAAAAAAGATGATATTTACTATGAAAGACAAAAATAATTTTGATAATGCAAAAATATGTCATATTTGTGAAAAAGATCTTAATAAAGATAGAGTACGAGATCATTGTCATATTACTGGAAAATATAGAGGTGTTGCGCATAGTGATTGTAATTTACAATTTAAAATTCCAAAATTCATTCCAGTACTATTTCACAATTTATCTGGTTATGATTCTCACTTGTTCATAAAGAAATTGTTAAAAGGAGGAAAAATAAATTGCATCCCCAACAATGAAGAAAAATATATCAGCTTTTCTAAAGAACTTAAAGTAAATGAATTTATGAATAGAGAAGGTAAAAAAGTTGAGGTTAAACTGTATCTACGTTTTCTAGATAGTTTTAAATTTATGGCTGCTAGTTTAGATAGTTTAACTAAAAATTTGTCAAAAGATCAATGTAAAAATATTAGTAGATACTATTCTGGAAATGAACTCAATTTATTGTTAAGAAAAGGTGTTTATCCTTATGAATGGGTTGACTCTATTGATAAATTGAATGAAACACAATTACCACCAAAAGAATCATTTTATTCAAGATTAAAATGATGAAAATGTATGGAAAGAGTTTAATTGTGAAACATTCAGAGATTATCATAGTTTATATAATGAATCTGATGTATTATTACTAGCTGATGTCTTTGAAAATTTTAGAGATGTCTGTTTTAACAATTATAGATTAGATCCTGCTTGGTACTATACAGCACCAGGATTAGCTTGGGATGCTGCGTTGAAAATAACAGAAGTAAAATTAGAATTATTAAGTGATTATGACATGATTTTAATGATAAAAGAAGGAATAAGAGGTGGAATTAGTATTGTCTCTAACAGACTAGGAATTGCTAATAATAAATACATGGAAAATTATGATGAAAATAAAGAGTCTACATATATCCAATATTTAGATGCAAATAATTTATATGGATGGGCTATGAGCAGACCACTTCCTACACATGGGTTTGAATGGATGAATGAAGTAGATCTAAAAAATTGGAAATCTACTTCTTGTATATTAGAAGTAGATTTAGAATATCCTGAATATTTACATGATGTTCATAATGATTATCCTCTAGCTCCTGAAAGATTAAAAATAGACAAAGTTGATAAATTAATACCTAATTTAAACCATAAGAAAAATTATATCATTCACTATGAAAACTTGAAACTCTATGAAAGATTAGGAATGAAAATAACAAAAATTCACAGTGGAATAAAGTTTGAAGAAAGTGCATGGTTGAGTAAATACATTGAACTCAATACAAATCTAAGAACAAAAGCAACAAATGACTTTGAAAAAGACTTTTTCAAACTTATGAACAATTCAGTATTTGGAAAGACAATGGAGAATATTGAAAACAGAGTTGATGTGAGATTAGTTTCTAAAAGAGAATAAGCTATTAAATTAGCATCAAAACCAAATTATGAAAGTAGTACAATATTTGATGAAAATTTGATAGCTATTCATATGAAAAGAACAAAACTAGTTTATAACAAACCCATTTACTTAGGTATGTGTATTTTAGATTTGAGCAAAACACTAATGTATGAATTTCATTATGATTACATAAAAAATAAATATAGAGATAAAGCTAAACTATTATATACAGACACAGATTCATTAATCTATGAAATAAAAACAAAAGACTTTTATGCAGATATTGCAAATGACATTGAAAGTAAATTTGATACAAGTGAATTTGATTCAAATCATCTAGCTGTCAAAAATGGTTTTAAAGTAGGTGTAAATAAGAAAGTATTAGGAATGTTTAAAGATGAGTCAGCAGGAAAACAAATTACAGAATTTATAGGACTCAGATCAAAATTGTATTCTTACAAAATAGATGGAGAAGATAAAAAGAGATGTAAGGGAGTAAAGGAAAATGTAGTTAAAAATTATATTACACATGAAGATTATAAACACTGCCTTATAAATAGAAAAGATCAAATGAGAAAAATGAATGTCATAAGATCACATTGTCATGATGTTTATACTGAAGAAATAAAAAAAATAGCATTGAGCGCAGAAGATGATAAAAGAGTAATTCAAGAAGATGGTATAAATACATTAGCATATGGACATTATAAAAGTTCCTATTGATCACAGAGTGATCTAGCGAAAATTGGATAGCAAAGCGATCTAAAATAAACAGGTAAGCAAGCAAGTCATTTTTTATATCTTAAAAAGATCTAAAAAAATCTAACGAAGTAATAAAAATGGACAAACATATCAATGTTGAAGGAATTATATTACCAAATGAAGCCTTAACAAACTTTCAATTAATAAAAGCAGCAAAAAAATTAAAAATTAAAAATTTTAGAGGTGTATTTGTAAGAGATGAATTACCTAAAAATACACAAAACAAAGAATGTGGAATGTTAAATACTGGAGATTCAAGTACAAATGGATTTCATTGGATTTGTTGGTATAAAGATGGAGAAGAAAAGTTAAGTTTTGATTCTTATGCATTACCACCTCCAGTTGAACTTGTTCAATATTTACACAGTCCTGTTTATTATAATAGTAAAAGAATTCAGTTTGGAGACACTTCTTTTTGCGGACACTTGTGTCTTTATGTATTAAAAAAGCTTGATGAAGGTGTTGATTTTCAAAGTATTGAAAATTCATTATATTGAATTAAAAAAATATAGTATATAAAAAATGAGTATGAATATAGCCGGTAGTAATTCATTGTATGGTTACACAACAGATGGATTAAATATCAACATTAATGTTGGCAATACAGCCACGACTGATGTTGATTTGAATTCACATAAATTAATCAATGTAGCTGATCCTACAGATGCACAAGATGCAGCTACAAAAAATTAGGTAGATAATAATCAAACTTCTAGTAGTGCATGTCTAAAATTAGATGGAACTAATAGTATGAGTGCAAATATTAATTTGAATTCACATAAATTGATCAACGTAGCTAATCCTAATAATGCACAGGATGCAGCTACAAAGAATTATGTAGATAATAATCAGATTTCTAGTAATTTGTATCTAAGAACTGATGGTTATAATCCTGCAACTGCTAATATAAATTTAAATACAAATAAACTCATCAATGTTGCTAATCCTACTGATGCACAAGATGCTGTTACAAAGAGCTATGTTGATGATATGCAAAATCAAAGTTTAGATATCATTCCCAATACAAGTTTAACATGCTTTGGATTAAAATCTCAAGCCATATATGGAACTCCAGGATCATACACTATTTTTAGCTATAGTGGTAGTTCAGGAATTCTAAGAAAACTGTGGATTGCATTTACAGGAACAACAAGTGGTAGTGTTACTACTGTTCCTGGTAACTTGTTTTTAAAAATATATGCTGATAATGTACTTTGCATAGGTAATGATTCTATTTTAACAGATGGTGTAGGTATTAATAATACAGCTTTAGCTTGCGATTTATTATTCTCTCCACTTGGCGGTCCCTATTATGCAAACTCTTTACAAGGATGTAATGTATTTAGTAGTATTGGATTAGGAGGATATTTTACATTAGATCTTCCTTTTACATCAAGTTTTTACATTCAATTGTACAATAAAACAAACAGCTCAGTTACATTTTGGTTACAACCTTTCATCACAAGAAATTCATCGTTACAACAAACATTAACTAGCATTAATCCGCTAATACCTCGATCCATCTCGTCCATGAAGTTGTACTCATCAACATTTAGATATGAAAATACAACTTATGGTAGTGAATATATGCTAATGAATGCTATAGATAATGGAAACGGAGTGTATTTAAAATATATTAGAATGCATATCATTGGAGGATCTGGAGACTGGTGGGAATCTAGAGTTCGCATCTATGATGGATATGGATCCCCTACAAATACTAACTCAGTTATTCAACCTTGGATGTATCTATGCTTCATCAGGTTTAAAAGATTTTTACTTGTCTTCATGGAATAGCAGCAACTTGAATTCATTCAGCAACACAGCATCAGGACTACTGTATCAATCTGGTACTTCAATTATTCCAACAACTACAATTTCATTCTATAGAAACTTTGATCAATCTGAAGGTATGCCTAGCGTTGGTAGAGGTAGAAGAATGGTAGTGACACTCAACTCTGGTGATGCACAAGTTGGACAATCTGGGAGCTATGCTGCACTGATAGGACAATGTTTCTACTATGCATAAAAAAATAACGCATGCGCACAAGAAACAAGAAAAATGAATTAAATAATTTTCTTGTGTATATAAAAAAGAATGGAAAACGAATTGCAAAAAGAAATTAATCCAGCATATTTAAATTTTAAAAAAAGATTAGAAATAATGAGTAAAGATTTAATATTAAAATCTAAAAAATTCAGTAAAGAAACAAAATCAGAACTAGAATCAGAATTAGAATATATAAAGTTAATAATAGAAAATATATATAATAATGTTAATAAAAAAGAATTATTAGAATTAATAAGACCAGAATTATTAATATTAGAGTGTGTAATAATAACAACAAGGGATATGTTGGTAAAAATATGCGATGATGAAAATGTAGAAATATTAAAGTTAAAAGCAGATTATTTAATAGAAATAATAAGACAAATATTAGATATAATAAAGTATTTCTAAATCTAAATAAAATCTAGCGCATGCGCACAGATCTGAAAGATCAATTAGCGCACAAGAAAAAAAATTGAAAATAAATTTCTTTACATAAATTATAAGAAATGGATTGTGCAAGTAAAGATGTAGATATTAAATTAACAAGTTATAAAAGAAGATTAAGTTTAGCTCGTTATTTGCAAAAACAATTTAAATTACAAGCTGAAAAGTTAGAAAATGAAAGATTAGAAGAAGAAAAGTTAAAAACAGAAAATAATATTTATTATTAGAAAAAGTCATGTGACGTCATAACCTTTTTCGACAAGAAATAAAAATTAACGCTTATTTTAAAAAATTCAATTTTTTAAAATAAAAAATTATTTCTTGTCGAAATAATTTATACACAACATGGATAACATTGAACTCTATATTAATATTAATATATGGTTGAAAATATGGTTGAAAATGAAAATGAGCTAGAACCGGCATATCCTATCTACTCCACTTGAATAAGAAAAGCATCAAAAAAGCCTAAAAGCTACTTAAAAATGGTATATGTAACATTGAACTTTGAGTGTTGACTGGAGTAGATATATATTTTTAAAAAATTCAAAATAATTTGCTCTTCTATAGCAAATAAAACCACTATAAATCTGAAATTATAAAATGTAACAAATAAGTAAATACAAAGAAAAACATCATATATGAATTGAAAATCAATGTACCTGATAGAGATTAGCTGTTGTGATACCTGAGTAGTAGTTGCTAAATATTGTTTTTTCATGATAAACAAAATGTATTTATAGCGAAATGGTCTTGAATGAATTTCAGTAAATAAATAAAAGCAGTGAGTTCTAGTAATGAAACTACTTATTAATCATTTTTAACAGCCGACACCAACGTAAAGATAAGCCAAAGGTAACAACATTACGCGAAAAATTATTAATGATAATGCAATGTGTTTTCAGAATAGTTATTATAAAGGCTAGGCAACATTTAAACCTAAAGCAGTAACATCGCTTGACTGGTAAGGTTGATAAATCTTGCTCTACACGTTTGCCAAGTAACTCCACTCTGAAATAATGGAAACAACATTATATAAACATATATACTAATTATAAAACACAATAATTTTTTTAATGTTACTTAGCATACAAAAATACCCCATTTAACAATCTTGCACAAACTAGATATAATACATTTCATACTATTATAAAAACACAATTATAAAACAACTATATAACATATATCACCACATACACGCATTTATAAAAAAATTTTAAACTTTGAGCTTAATATACATGCAAACTTATATGCAATCTTTTAACAACTATAAAACAACATTTATTAGCATCAATTATTTTTAATGCAGACTACAATGTACAACATTGTTAATAAAAATGAAGTTATGGCAGTCAGTATATATTTAAAGTGAAAAAAGTAAAACCATGAAAAAGAATAAACCATTTGAAAACAAAATTAAAAATTTCTAATGAATATATATTTAGATACCTTAAAATGAAGCATAATACAACACTCTTTTGACAAATTCCAGAACAAATTTTTTTAATTTTTCTATTCCTCATTATTTTTCCTTAGAGAAAGTATACAAATAGATATATTAAAAGAACTAATGACAAAACTAAAACAGTTTTCTTAAAAAAGAAACATTGTACTAATAAAGCTATTTAACCAGTCAATTTAGCTCTAACTTCTTCTAAAAAATGAAAAATAAATACATATTTAGATACCCTAAAATGACGCATAACACAAAATTTTTTTTGACAACTTGAAATTTAAAAAAAGATTACAATAAATTAGTTACTTGATAAAATTTTAAAAAGATTAGATATTACCTATTATTTTAAGCTACTAAACATTATCTACTTAATGTCTAATTAAACATTTTAGGAATGAAACTATTCAATTAAACAACTTAGGAATGAAACTATCTATCAATCATTCTTTAAACAACAGTTACCACCATAAAGATAAGTCAAAGATAACAACATTGCGCAAAAAATTATCAAAGATAACGTTGTGTATTTTCAATATATTATATAAAAGGCTAGACAACATTTAGACCTAAAGCAGTGCTTAACAGGAAGGAATGAAAAATATATCTCTACACGTTTACCAAGTCACACCACTTTGAAATCATGGAAACAACATTATATAAACATATATACTAACTATAAAACACAATATATTTTTTTAATGTTATACAACATATAAAAACACCTCATTTAACAATCATATACACATTAGATAAAATACATTTCATACCATTATAAAAACACATTTATATAAACAACTATATAACATATATCACCAAATACGCGTAATTATCAAAAACTTTTTTAAATTTGAGCGCATTATAAACATATATGCAAACTTTTAACAACTATAAAACAATATTTATTAGCTTCAATTATTTTTAATGTAACAAAGAATGCAGATACAACGCACAACATTGTTAATAAAAATGAAGTTATATTAGTCAGTATATATTAATCTAAAGCAATGAAAAAGAAGAAACCATTTAAAAACAAAATTAAAATTTCTAATAAATACATATTTAGATACCTTAAAATGAAGCATAGAACAACACTCTTTTGACAAATTGCAGAAGAAATTTTCTCAACTTTCTATTCCTTATTATTTATCCTTAGAGAAAATATATATGTAGATATAGAGAAATATAAAATAGACTGAAATAAATCGAAAATCTTAATTTATGTATGAGAAAATAACTTGAATTTACTAAAATAAGCGATCAGCTTCTCTTAACTGCTCTAAAAAATAAAACAAATACTGCCTAAAATGTTTTAAAAAGACTAACAAACAAACTGAAACAGTTTTCTTAAAAAAGGAACATTGTACTATAAAAACTATTTTACCAATCAATTTAGTTCTAACTTATTCTTAAAAATGAAAAATAAATACATATTTAGATACCTTAAAATGAAGCATAACAGAACTCTTTTTTGACAAATTCCAGAAGAAATTTTTTTTGTTTTTCTATTCTGAACTATTTTTGCTAAGAGAAAATACATATAGATATACATATATATATATATATATATATATATATATATATATATATATATATATATATATATATATATATATATATATATATATATATATATATATATATATATATATATATATATATATATATATATATATATATATATATATATATATATATATATATATATATATATATATATATATATACATAACAAGCTAACAATTATTTAAATTTTTATTTTAAATAATAAACAAAAAAATATATATAGATTAGGAAAATTTTAATTGTAACCTTAAATAAAACATTTATTTTATTGTAAAAATTATGTTTATTTTTTTAATTAAAATTTTTTTATTTAGTATTATTGCATCATGTTTTTTTAAAGGTTATACTTTCTTGTAGATTTTTATGTTCATGTTTTAAAATAAATTGATATAAACTTATGTTACTGAAAATTATTTAATGCGTAAAATAAAAAAAAAATTTAAAATAGTGAAAATCTAAATAACTGTCTATAGTGAAATTTATATTTAAAGAACTACCAATACAGGTGTTTCCAAGTTTATTCAAAATCCATCCTTTTTGACATTTTTCCAAACCTAATTAAATGAAGTCATAAAAACCTAAAATTTTCACATAATTTATTTTTAAACTAATTTAAACCTTATTTTTACATACCTTATTATAAAAATACTTACATATATTTATATATATATATATATATATATATATATATATATATATATATATATATATATATATATATATATATATATATATATATATATACCCGACGGGCATTTTTTATTTAAAGTTACGATCTAAATGTATTTTAAATGTCTTTTAAACGTCTTTTAAACATTATTGTTTAAAAGACGTTTAAAAGACATTTAAAACACATTTAAAACGTAACTTTTAAAAACAAATGCCCGTCGGGTATATATATATATATATATATATATATATATGTATATATGTATATATATATATATATATATATATATATATATATATATATATATATATATATATATATATATATATATATATATAATTATATATATATATATATATATATATATATATATATATATATATATATATATATTTATATATATATATATATATATATATATATTTATATATATATATATATATATATATATATATATATATATATATATATATATATATATATATATATATATATATACATATATACATATATACATATATATATATATATATATATATATATATATATATATATATATATATATATATATATATATATATATATTATATATATATATATATATATATATATATATATATATATATATATATATATATATATATATATATATATATATATAAAACACTTAACGTGACATATTTGTGTATATTTTGTAGTTTTAAGGCAAAAGTTTTTTTACTTTTATTTTTTTTTTGAATAAACAATAATTATATTTAATAAATATAAGCTAAAAAACAAAAATTCTTGTTTTAATTTGTAATATTAAAAATTTGTCAAAATATAAAGCGATTTTACTTATATAATAATTTTGTAAAGTAGGGTGACAATTACACGTCGCCCTATTATACAAAATTTTCATATAACTAGAATCGCTATTTATTCATTGAAACTTTTTGAAAATTTGAATTTTGAATGCATTTGCTATTTCGTTAACTGCTTGACTATTTGAAATATTTGATTTTTTGTGTATTATCTTATTAAAATTACAGTATTACAGAATTACAGTTTTTGAGAATTATCTTAAACATTAAAACATTTTAATTTATTAGAATGAAATGAGTTATAGTGTTAAAAGCTTAAGATTGCCTAATAAAAACTTCTAATGTAATGTAAAACTTTTAATGTAATGTAAAACAGTATTTAAGACATTTTTAAAAGCATTAAAGGCAAAGGCAGTATTAAAGGCATTAGATAAATATTAAACTAACTCTACAAATGCGTGATCAGTTAGAAGTTTTTTTTTTTTTGTTTACTTTACAACATATTGTTTTTAGTCAGAGTTAGGGGTTAGGGGTTAAATGATTATACAGACTATTGTACATTATATGATCAAGAAATTAGAAGAAACAAGATAAGATAGATATATTTTGAAGAATGTCATTCCCAGTCTAAAAAATTGGAGTGACTCGATTAATTTTATTCAGAACCATACCTGATCTAATTGGTAGATTGAAAATATGAAATAAGTATGGTTCTATTATATTATAGACTAACTTTAATATATGAAAGCTAAATCGACCCGATCCTGCGCTTTTATTTTTTTTCAGATTTAGTAATACAGTACACAACTCATTATGAACAAATATATCAAAATTATATCTAGTTTTGATTTATTCGTTTTTGTATTAGAAGTTATTAGATAAGAATTCGATGTTAGAGAAAATTGAGGAAAATTTCTTGCCAAATTACAGTTATTATTTACAAAAAAAACTCTAGCCATTAGCTTACTATTATAAATTAAATCAATCACCAAGTTAACCGTCAATTATTTTTTTTAGAACGTTATGTTTATATTTCTTTCGAATAATTATGTTTTGCATTCCATTTTTGTTGGGTATTCGTTCCGTAGGTTTTTCTTAACAACTTTAATTAATTTAAATTTTTTGAGTACTTTTTCATTTTTACGAATATTTATTCAATGTTTATTCAATATTTTTTTTAATATATATTTGCTGTTTATATAATAAGAAATATAATTACAAAAAAATGTTTACATACAAAAAATGTGAATAAAGATCTTAATGTAAACAATACAGATTGTGAGGCATTATGCGTTGAGATAATAAATAAATTAGCTAAAAAATTCATAATCAATGCTATTTATAGAACGCCAGCTGGTAGTTAAAAAATATTCAAAACTTATCTGCGCACATTCCTTAACACAAAAAATGTTTACGTAGTTGGGGATATCAACATTGACTTTCTCAACCATGCCTTAAATAGTGAAGCAAAAACTTTTATTGATATTCTTCTCGAATACAACCTTATCCCAACTATAAACAAAGCAACAAGAGTAACTAAAAAATCATCGACATTATTAGATAATGTTATAACTAACAATTTTCATAAAAGCCGTTTTAAAACTGGTATAATAAAGACTGATTTAACTGATCATTTCCCTATATTCCTTATTACTGAGAGCGTCACTCTAAATAATGCTACCCACAAATCAATTAGTATTCATGACACAAATCAATGAAAGTTTCATATGCCAATTTAAAAACTTATTAAATAATTACGTTGATTGGAATCTTATATTCTAATCACGCGGTGTAAATAATGATTATGATTTATTTCTAAATCAATTTTTTTAAATGTATGATAAGGCATTTCCTTTAAAAGTGAAAGTAATAAACTCAAAGTCGGTTGTATCCCCATGGATGACCAAATGCGTACTAAAATCATCAAGGAAAAAACAAAAATTGTATAATAAATATTTAAAAAATAAAACTTATAAAAATGAAACTAATTACAAAAATTATAAAAGTTTATTAAAAAAAAACTAAAAAACCATCAAAAGTAAATTACTATGCTAAGCTGCTTGAAAAAATTAAAGGAAACCTTCAAAAAACGTGGAGTGTTATTAGAGACTTTATTGGGAAAAATAAAATAGAAAAAAATAACTTACCGCAAAAACTTATTATTGAGGGAAAAATGATTTATCATAAAAAATTTATTATTGAGAAATTAAAAATTTTTTTTAATGATGTTGGCCCAAACCTAGCAGCAAAAATTCCAGTCAGTCAAAAAAAATTTGATTCATATCTTGCAGCAATTGATTTAATTATGAAAGAACCGATTTTAACCAAAAGTGAACTACATAACGCTTTTAATAGTCTGAAAAAAATAAAAGTGCAGGTATTGATCAAATAAATGTTAATGTAATCAAATCTGTTTTGATATTATCGAACCCTCATTATTCCATATTTTTAATTTTTCCCTTAAATCAGGTCTTATTTCAGATAAACTAAAAATTGCAAAAATAACACCTATTTTCAAATCTGGCAATAAGACAAATATTTCAAACTACAGACCAATATTAGTCTTACCCTGCTTTTCTAAACTAATTGAACGCATTATGTACAACAGACTTAATAAATATCTGAAAATAAGATTTTATATAATAATCAATACGGTTTTAAAAAAAATAATTCTACTGACCATGCAATAATTGAATTGGTTAAGCATATATCAAATGGATTTAATAGTGATTGCTATACAATAGGGGTTTTTATTGATTTATCCAAAGCTTTCGACGCAGTAAATCATGAAATTCTTTTGAAAAAATTAGAAAACTATGGTGTTAAAAATCAAATTTTACTTTGGTTTACATCATACTTAACTAACAGAAAGTAATTTATACTTAAAGAATCAAGAGACTCAAAAAATAACTTAATAACTTGTGGAGTACCCCAAAGTTCTATTTTGGGACCATTATTGTTTTTACTATATAAAAATGAATAAAACAAATTAGTGTCATCTTATTTGCAGATGACACTAATTTGTTTTATTCTCACAAAGATATTACTGTTCTTTTAAAATATTTAACGAAGAATTAGATAAGATCAACGAGTGGTTTATAAGTAACCGACTATCATTAAATGTAGAGAAAACAAAATTTATTCTATTCCATAAACCTAGTAAAGCCGAGAATATTCCTCTAAAACTACCCAATCTTTTAATCAATAATAAAATAATTAAAAGGGAATTGACTACAAACTTTCTGGGAGTGCTCTTAGATGAAAAATTGTCATGGAAATTTCATATTAAATATATTGAAGGTAAGATCTCAAAAAATATATCCATGTTATACCGAACAAAACCTTTTCTTAATAACGAGTCATTAAAAAATCTATAACTTTTGTTTATACACAGCTATCTTTCATACTGTAACATTTCCTGGGGTAGCGCTAATCACACTAAACTCAAAAAAATTTATAGTAAACAAAAACATGCTTGCTGAATAGTATTTGGCGCAAATAGAAAAACACAATGCGAACCTCTCTTACGTCAGCTTGGAGCTTTAAATATTTATAAACTTAATATTCATCAAGTAATGTTATTTATGTTTAAAGCAAAACTTGGGTTTTCTCCAGTGTCATTTCAATCCTACTTTAATGAAATCTCCCATAAATATCCAACCAAATTTTCAGTGAATAACTTTGTGGTTCCCATAAACCTTCTTAAATTAAGGTCGTACAAAATTCAATATCGGGGACCTTTAGTTTGGAAAAAATTTCTTCCAATCTTTAGTAAAAAACAAAACTTCATTTTAAACTGCACTTTGCAAAGTTTTAAGGATGATTCAAAACGGCATTTACTAAACATGGAATTCGATATATTAGATTTCAAATACCTTTTTTGAAAACAATTTAAAGGTTTAAACTAAATTACTTAAAAATAAATTAAATCTTTATCACTTTTTTTTGGCTTTTATTAAAATGGTTTCAAACCATTAGTATAAAAGATAACTATTTTTGATGATATTAAATAATCAGCCCAAATACTTATGTTTACATATGTTGCTTTTTTTTTAATTAAACAACGCATTTTTTTTTTGTGTGTTTTAATAACTTTCATGATTTTCTGTCGTTTTTACTTTTTTATTTTATCTAAAATTATTCTGCTGGAAGATTGTTAGCAACAAATTACTTTATTGCTGAAGTTTTTGATTTGTTTTTGTTTTTGTATTTATACTGCCTTTTTGTCATTTATTATGCATGTAAATTTTTGTGTGACGGGGCTCGGTGATAAAACAATCTGTCTTCTTCTTGCTCCGGCCTAGATTTTCTTTCATTGTAATTTCTTATTTGTAATATTTATCAACGGCAAAATAAATAAATAAATTCAAAAAAAAAAAAAAAAAAAAATTGTAAAAAACAGGCAGGGGCTCAAAAAAAAATACGGATAACTAAAGTCACCACAATCTTTTTAATCAAATAATTTTATGTATTTGATATTTAGTTTTTTTTTAAATAAGTTTTTATTTTTTAGAAATTTTTCATAAAGCTTCTATTCTTTCCGAGTCAATTTTAGAATACATTTTATTATCCAAGGCAATAGAAATGACTTAAGTATAAAACAACTTTTATACTTTTGTTTTCTTTATTGAATCGGTTTCAAAATTGAACTTGAAAAGGTTCATATGCGTCACGTGACTCATGATCAAGCTCTCAATAAACGCTATTGCGAAGTCGTGTTGTGTCGAGAAAAATTAGTAATGAGTAGAGTAAAAGAACATTTTGTGATCCTTGTAGGTTTGCTGGTTTTCTATAAATATCATTGAAAACTATGTTTTTAGAAATTTGGTTATAAGTTTCAAAGCACAATGTCACAATTTTTTAATTAACACTTAGGTTATTGCGTGGAATATAATTAATGGATTTTTGAATAAAAATATAAACACCTCCACCAGTATCATATTGGTAAAGGTGTTTGTATTTTTATATAAATTACAAATTACATATTAACTATTCACCAACCGCGAAACATTCAAACTGTATGGATGTTTCGCGGTTGTTTTATTCTTACGTATTTTATCAGCTCAATTGGTAAAGTCGTGTTTACGTTGTCTCTGTAAGAAAAAATATTATCAAAACCAGGGGCAAGTTAAGAAGGGGCTGTGTGTGGAGGAGAGTTAACGCTTTTGTAACACCTACCTCCAAAGGAAACTATTTTCAACTTATAGTCGGTGTTTTATGGAATATTGACAGCTAGTTTACATCATGGTCTTAATTTTTCTCCAAAAAATCTCTAAATTGTCAATTTGTGCAGGTTTTTAAACTTGCAGTATTATAAAATTACATTAAATCCGTTAACAATTATTAAGTTTTTCAACATGTAGGTTTTTTAAAATTTTTTAAATGGACATATACTTAATATAATATTAACTTTACAATATATGGTTTTTCTAAATGTTTACATATATATATATATATATATATATATATATATATATATATATGTATATATATATATATATATATATATATATATATATATATATATATATATATATATATATTTGTATTTCCTTTTTTTTTTTTTTTAATATTTTATATTTTTTTGTATTTTTTGATTTAGTATTTTTTGTATTTTTTTTTTTTGTTAAAGTGCCGTTGTGCGGAGAAAAGTCGAGAGATTAGATAAGGTTGAAGAGTTTAAAAGCGATGTTTAAAAGAGGTTGCACGAAGTTTTTGTTTAAAAAGAAGTTTATATTAAAAATAATAGAAAAAATTTACAGGACTTTTACACAAAAACCACGTTACGAACAGAAAATACATTTAAAATAGGAAACTACGCTACAGAAAATACATTTAAAAATAGGAAATATAAAAATAATTTAAAATAAAAATAATTTAAAAATAGGAAATTACGCTACAGAAAATACATTTAAAATAGGAAATTATAAGTGATAAAATAAAATCTGGCAGTGATTATTTAATCATAATTAATAAAATTTTGTTGTGAAAATAATAATTTGCTGAGAAAGGGAAATCTTTACTAAACATATAGTTTTTGCGATGAGCTGGTGTATTTATTTAGCTCATATGTTTAGTTTCATATTCCCGTTCTCTACATGACAAAATACATTTTTAATACAGAAAAGTTGACAAAAAATGTCCGTAGTGTTTCTGCGGACATGGTAATTATATTTTAAGGTAATAATATTCCTGATGTTCGTGATTATTACCCTGATCACTGCCATAGAGATGATTTTGGAATTGTTGAAAATGTGGTGGCATCTGCTGTTCTATATCTCACTCATGATGGTTTGAGTGAGTGTCAGCAGCAGATGCAAGGTAGTGTTTTTTTCCGATAAATACGCGGTTTCAATAGAGAAAATCAAATTTATCGGAGAAAAGTTGTTTTTGGATGACAAGGAGTTATATACGTATTTAAAATACTCCCAAATTTCAATAGAGAGAGGACAGTAGACAAAGATGTGAAGATTTTCCTCGACTTTACCACAAGTTTTGCATTTGCTGTTTTTAACGATCTGTTGCCTTGTGCTTTTGGCTAGCAAGGCTGCAGAAGGTAGACTGTTTTGTAAAAATTGAAAGAGGATGTTTTGTGTCGGTCCGCATGCGAGGGAGGTAACGTTCTTTTCCTAAATTTAGTTCCACGGCATTGTTGTTTTTGTTGAACCGTTCCAGAAAAGTTCTGCTGACACGACTGTCATTTTGTTTTTTGCCACTTCTAAATATTTTTTTTTTTGATTATAGGGGGAAGTTAAAAATAGACTCGTTTTTGCCTAATATTTCAATTGTCGTTTTGGATTACTGAGACATTTTGTTGTCCCAGTGTTTTGGAAAATTGTTCTGTTTCAAAAAATTCCAGTTTTGGTTTTGGTTAGTAAACTTTATAAGAAAACTTGCTAACCAGTACTTTGAAAAGTAGTAGTAATCGTGAGTTTTATCTTCTCCGCATTCTTTTAGTTGAAGAGTATTTTGAAGCGAATTGCAAGGCTCTGCTCCTTCGGTGTTAAAGTTCCAAGACCCCCGCTTTTAACGGGTAAAAAAAGTGTCTCTCTTTTGACCGGAGTAAAATTGGTCTTTTGCCACAGATTTTCGAAAATGGCACGGTGTAAACGTTCTATTACCCATTCGGGAACGGGCAGCACTTTGCCAGAAACCACACTTTTGACATTACTAACGTATTTATCAACATAGTCTTTCCCCTAAGTGACAATGTGCATAGTCCCAGAAACTTGAGTTTTTTCTCTATTTTGTTTAGAGTTACTAGCCAGTTGAAAATGGTAGTATAACTCAGTCTAGTGTAAAAAGTAACACCCAAAATTTTGAAACCGGTGTTCTTGGTCTACTCTATGTTGCCCAATTCAGGGAACATTTTAAGATCAAAACCCCCAAGAGCGAGATCCTTGGTTTTTGAGACATTGATCACTGAAACACTTGCTTTTTCAATTAGCTTTACCGTTTCGAAAAAAAATTGGACTGATTATACGTCCCTAGCAAAAAAGTTCGAATCGTCTGCGTACTGCTCTAATTCAAGGGGTTTTAGTGTTCCTGGTATTAGAAAACCCTCATTTCTACCGTCTGCTCTGATCACCAAAGCAAGAGCTTCGGCGACAAAGACATAAAACAAAAGAGAGAGGGGGTCGCCTTGCCTAACTCCCCATTCGGTAGAGAAAGAGGCTGACAAGAAACCGTAATTCAGAACAGATGCCAAAACTTCTGAATATAGGGTGTCAATGAAAGATACATAATTTTCTCCGAGGTTAAATTTTTGGAGAATCTGCAGGAAAAACGCACAATCAATTTTGTCAAACGCCTTTTCTAGATCTATTGACAAAATGCAACTAGGTAGATTTTTAAATTCCGGAATTACGCAAGTTTGATTTGGTTCTATAGTTTTTCCCATTACTTTTGCAAGTCTTAGGGTCAGCGCTTTTGTGATTATTTTGTAATCAGCGCCGATTAAGGATATGGGCCTCCAATTTTTCCATTCAGTAAGATCGCCTTGTTTTGGAATCAGTGTAATTATCAATTTTTTATAGAGTGGCTGGTATTTTTTCTACAAAAAGTATTTCGTAAGGAAGTTCTTCAAAATCTTTTTTTAAAATGTGCCAAAAAGTTTCGTAAAATTCAGCTGTGAGTCCGTCATAGCCCGGAAACTTTCCGTTTTCAAATTTAAAAAGAGCATTTTTTAGCTCTACGCCGGTTAGGTGGGTATTTAAAATTTAGTTTTCGCCATCACTTAAATTTTTATTGATGTGTGACAAAACATAGTTTTGGCTGTCTTTGCATAAATTCGTTTTGGTGTAAATGTTTTTATAATATGAAACGAAGGAGTTTACTATTTCACTAGGTTCACTCGTCAATGTGCCGTCATTCCTGCGAAATTTGGTAATTGACTTGTTTCGCTGTTGAACTTTTTCCAAATTATACAAAAATTTTGAAGGTTTTTTACATCTTCGATTAGTTTTTGTTGCGTGCAAATAAACGCTCCTGGAAACTGAAACAAGAAAAGAACATTGCGTTTTTCTTTGATGCTATCTAAGTTCGGGTTAGCGTTTTGTCGCTCCCGTTGGATCTTGTTTTTAATCCTTTTGATTTGTTTTTTGATTTTTGCACTTTCCTGTATCAATATATGTTATAATTCAACCCTAACAAAAAGTTTGCAGTCGTCCTACCATTTCAAAATTGAGTTGTAGGACCGTTTTTTTGCCTGCAAATCTTTAACTAAAATTTCAATTTTTTGACTATGCACCTCTATTTCCAAAAGGGAACAATTCAATTTTTAGTATCCTGGTCCTCTCCTAGTTTTACTAAAATTGACGGTTGTTGTAACGAATTTGTAGTCAGAAAAGAGATTGGTAAGAATTTTAGTATATGTTGTTTATTTGGCTACTTTATCAGGGCAGTAGATTCGATCGAGTCTATCTTTTGCCTTCTAATTTTGCCTTGTGAATTCTATTTTTTTTGGGAATTTTGAGCGAAAAACATCAACTAGGTTATACTTACCTTGGAATACCCCAAGTTCGTCCACGTCGTAGGTGTGATATTTAGAGTTGTTCGTGCCTTCTGTGTCAAAAGCCAGGCTTTCGACCATGTTGAAATCTCCGGCCAAAAGGACAGGTAGTCCTGTGTCCTGCAAGAAGTCCTCAAAAAAAGCAAGAGGTCGCAAAAAAATTGGCGCCTTTCTCTCGGCAAATTTGGGGCGTAAATATTCAGCACCTGCATTTCGCGTTTGTCAATTTTTATCATGACATTTAATATTCTTCTGTTTGAGTCCCTTTTTAGTTCGTTTAAAAATATAATGGATTCGTTTAAAAATATAATGGAATGTGTTTCCTGTTGGAGGATGACATCGAAGGACAATTTTTTTAAAAACCTCAAAAAATTGTCGCGTTTTGTTTGGTTGTTTAGACCGTTTTTTTTTTTTTTTTTTTTTTTTTATTTGCATTCACTTCCAACAATGCTGCAAGCAACCACTATCAAGTTGGGAGTTACTAACAAAAAAAGAACAGAGTTAAAAAGCAAGGAAACGGTTGACAGAAGACTTGAAAAGTTGAAGGTTGTATGAGTTAGGAAAACCTGAAGATAAGAAAGAGTTCTAAAGGATTGAAGTGCGGAGAAAAAAACTAGATGAATAAAAGTTTTTAGAACATGCAGCGACAGATGCAGTAAACGAATGAGACTTAGCTAAATGACGAGTAAAACGAGAATGAATTTTAGTTTATGGAACTAGAAATTATAACTCCTTTGAGCAGTGACCATGATAGTATTTGTAGAAAAGAGAAAGAGATGCAACTTTACGACGATGAGAAAGAGGTTCAAGCTAAGCAGATAGTCCAGGTCCAACAACATTTACAATGCGTTTTTGGACCTTGTCAAGAAGAGAAAGTGCATCGTTAGAAGAACCAGCCCAAATATGACAACAGTATTCCATACAGGGACGAATAAGAGATTTGTAAAGGTAGAGAAAGGAAGCAGAAGTAAGGAAATGGCGAGCACGATAAAGAGAAGCAACCTTAGCTGAAGCTAATTTAGCAATTGATTGTATATATGGTTTCCATGAAAGGTCGGTAGTAAGCAAAAACCCAAGAAGACGTAAATAGGACGACTCAGTAAAAGGATTGCCTATCATTAATATAGGAATGTTGACCATATTGCGGTAGTTGTTTGCAGTAAGAAACTGGGTTTTTTTAGAGTTGAAATTCACAAACCACTCTGAACCCCAATCTATTACTGAAGTGAGATCGGATTCAAGATCAGCTGCTTGTTCTAGGTGATCGAAAAGAGAGGACTTTTTGTCAAGACAGGAGTATAAAGTTGAGTCATCAGCAAAAAGAGCTACTCTAGATGAAAGATTGTCAGGAAGATCGTTTATGTAGATAAGAAACAAAACAGGGCCCAGGATGGAACCTTAGGGAACCCCAGAAATTAATTGAAATAAAGAAGAGTGTTGGCCTTCAAGGATGACTTTAATAAACCGGTTAGAAAAAAATGATTTGATAATCTCAAAAACTTTCCCAGAAACACCATATGAAGCAAGCTTATGGAGAAGACCAGCATGCCAAACTTTGTCGAAAGCTTTAGATATGTCGAGAGCAACCGCCTTAGCCTCACCGCCTCCATCTAATGCGCGATAAAATCTTTCAGTTATAGCAGTTAGCAAGTCGGCCGTAGAGCGAGAGGATTGAAAACCGTATTGATTGTCTGACAGTAGTTTATTTGACTCAAGATGAGATGTGAGGAATTTGTTAATCAAAGACTCAAAGACCTTGCTAACAACAGAAAGAAGACTGATTGGATGATAATTGGACGGGTCAGAATTTTCTCCAGAGGTTTTGAATATTGGAACCACAGATGTCATTTTCCAACAAGCAGGAAAACAAGAATCAGTCAAACACTTGTTAAATAGTTTAGAGAGAATTGAAGAAAGTTCTGGAGAACATTTCTGCTAGACTGTGACAGGAATGTTGTCTGGACCACAAGCTGTAGACGAGTTTAATTGAGATATGACTTTAGCAACAGAAGCCGGAGTGATTTGAATGTCTAACAATGGGTCAACCTGTTTGACTGGAATGGAAGGAAGAGAATGTCCATAAGATTTAAGAGTGGAATTAGAAGAAAAGCTCTTTGCAAATAGTTCTGCCTTATCCTTGGGAGAGGTAATAAGATCAGTCCCATGAATGATAGATGGAATATTAGATCTACCCTTGTTAATAATGCTGTTGAAGATTTTCCAAAAGTCTTTAGAGCCTAACTTCTGCGATAAGATGCGAGATTTAGTGAACTGAGAATAATGGAATTTAGCATCAGAAAGCACCTGTTTACATCAATTTCTAAGTTACGAGCATCTAGAGTAAAGAAAAAAATTTGATTATGCAAGTTTTTTTTTTTTTTTTTTTTTTTTTTTTTTTTTGCCGTTTCATATATTTACAATATAGACAAATTACATTTATAAAAATTGGCCGGAGCAAGAAGAAGACAATGACTCTCTTATCGCCGAGCCCCGTTTACAAATTGCCCGTGTTTATAAACAAATATAAATAAAATATACAAAAAAACGTTAAAGAGTACATAACTTTTGTCAAATAATAAAATGACATTTATATTAAAATTTAAAAGTAAAGAAAGTTTTGTATACTAATACAAATATATTTGATACATATAACAAAATATATTTAATGATAATGGGAGCGTTTGTTTCTATTTTAAAATTTCCTTTTAAAAAAAATACTTAAAGTCTATTGAATTAAAATCTAATTAAAGTAAGATTCTTTTAGAAACTGCTTTAAATTTTTCTAAAGAGTAGTGTTCTTTATTAAAGTTTTTAATAAAATTTTCCATAAAAAAGGTCCTCGATATTTAATTTGATAAGAACTTATTTTTAAATTTATTCTCGGAACAATAAAGTTGTCCTCTGAAAAATTTGTTGGATACTTATGAGATATTTCGCTAAAATAAGATTGAAATATAAGTGGAGATATTCCATGTTTCATTTTAAACATGAAAAGTAATGTTTGGTAAATGTTTAGTTTATAAATGTTTAAGGCGATAAGACGATTTAATAATGGTTCGCAATAAACAGTTCTGTTTGCCCCAAATACAATCCTACAAACATGCTTTTGTTTACTATAAAGTTTTTTAAGTTTTCCGTAATTCGTATTTCCCCATGCAATGTTGCAGTAAGAAAGATAGCTGTGAATAAATGAAAAATAAATTTTCATTAGAGCTTTTGCGTTTAAAAATGGTTTTGTTTTATAAAGTACGGAAATATTATAAGAGATTTTATTTTCAATAGATTAGATGTAAAACTTCCATGACTAATTTTCATCAAGAATTACGCCTAAAAAATTAACAGTAGATTCCCTTTTTACATCTGTTTTATTGAATAAAAGATTTGGCAGTTTAAGTGGAATTTTCTCAACTTTATTTGGTTTGTGGAACAGGATAAATTTAGTTTTATCTACATTTAGTGAAAGGCGGTTACTTATAAACCATTCATTTACTTTAGATAATTCTTCATTAAAAATTTTAAAGAGAATTTTTATATCTCTGTGAGAATAAAACATATTGGAATCGTCAGCAAACAATATAAGATATAATTTTTTAGATGCTAAAAATTAGTCGTTTATATATATTAGAAACAATAATGGTCCTAAGATAGATCCTTGAGGAACCCCGCAATTTATAAGCTTTTTTTTGGTTTCATTTGTTTCATAGGTTATGCATTGTTTTCTGTTAGTCAAGTAGTTTTTAAACCAAAGTAAGTTTAAGTTGTTTACTCCATAAAGTTTTAATTTATTTATATAGATTTCATGATTGACAGTGTCAAATGCTTTGGATAAATCAATGAAAACTCCTAAGGTAAAATAATCTTTATCAAAAGCATCCGATATATGGTTTACAAGATCAATTACCGCGTGATCCGTAGAATGATTTTTTTTAAACCCAAATTGTTTGTTGTACATAATATTATTTGATACTAAATGATTATAAAGCCTATTTTACATTATGCGTTCTAGCAATTTGGAGAAACAAGGTAATACAGAAATAGGTCTAGAGTTTGAAACATTTGTTTTTTCACCCGACTTAAAAATCGGTGTGACTTTGGCTATTTTAAGTTTGTCTGGTACAATACCAGACGTTAATGAGAGATTAAAAATGTGAAACAATAAGGGTTCAATAATATCAAAGACTGATTTAACTACATTGACACTAACTTTATCTATGCCTGCACTTTTTTTATTTTTCAGAGAGGAAAAAGCATTATGCAACTCACTTATACTTAAATTTAGTTCTGTCATAACATTGTTTGCTGTTTTGAGGTATGTTTCAAATTTTATGCTACTAGATGGAATTTTAGCCGCCAGATTTGGACCAATCTCAAGAAAAAAACTGTTTAGCTTTTCAGCTATAATTTCTTTATCATAAACAACTTTTTCATCAATTAACAGTTTTTGTGGCAAATTGTTTTTAATCGAAATATTTTTGCCAATTATTTCTTTTATTATATTCCAAGTTTTTTTTGTATTTCCATTACTTTTTTCCAATAGCTTTTCATAATAAGATTTTTTTGAAAATTTTTTGGTTTTTTTAAACAAATTTTTGTAGTTTTTGTATATTATTTCATTGTGATATGTTTTATGTCGTAGATATTTATCATATAGTTTTTGTTTTTTCTTTAAAGATTTGATTAAACCTTTTGTCATCCACGGATTTAAAATAGACTTAGAATTTAAATTTTGTTCGATTAAAGGAAATGCCTTATTATATTGTTTACTAAATAACGTGAGGAATAATTCATAAGAATTATTTGCATTTTGTGTTTCATACACTAAGTTCCAATCAACAGAACTATTTAATAGATGGCGAAATTGTGCTAAGGAGTTTTCATTAATTTGACGCACCACTCTTTTTGATTTTATGGAATTGCTTTTTAATGTTATATTTTTAGTGGTTAGAAAGATAGGAAAATGATCACTTATGTCGGTTTTAATTATGACTGTTCTTATGCAGGATTTGTGAAAATTGTTTGTTTTTAAGTTGTCGACTAATGTTGACGATGTCTTTGTTGATCTTGTTGCCTTATTTATTGTTGGAATAAAATTATATTGCAAAATGGTGTCAATAAAGCATTTAGCATCATTTTTTGATGCATAATTCAAAATGTTTATGTTAAAATCTGCAATTAAGTATACATGTTTCCGATTTTTACTGGTTTGGGTTAGAAAATTTTCAATGTGAGCTTTAAAATTTTTTAAGTTTCCAGCTGGTTGTCTATAAATAGAGTTTACGAAAATGTTTTTTTCCTTTTTATTTATTATTTCAATGCATAACGACATACAATCTGTTTCATTCACGCAAAGATCATTACGGTGAATAAAATTTAATGAGTTGTGAATAAAAATACTCACCCCACCACCAGCATGATTATGATGCGATTGATGAACTGATGCGTAATTGGCTAATTCAAAACGTGCGTATTTTTCATTGTTTTTAAGCCACGTTTCTGTAAGGCAGATAATTTTAAAATCGTGTTTGAGGTTATGCAATAAAATTTTAAAGTTTTCAAAGTTTTTACTTATACTCCGAATGTTCAGAGTTAAAAGAAATTGAGAAATTATTATTGTTCATTGAGAAAGTATTATTGTTCTGAGAAAGAAAATGAGTAGATTCAGAAATTGAAAAATACTCAGTTTCAAAGCTTTTTTCACAAAAAAAATTTTCTTTATTATTATCACTAAGCTTTAGATCTTCGTAGTTAAATTTTGTAGAAAAGTTATCCTCCATTTTAAAAACTTAAAATTTTAAATAAAATAAAGAAAGAATAAGGTAATATATATACATGAATAAAAAAGAGTTAAAATATAACAAACCTAATTCTTTTTCGATTGGAAGCCCAATCACGTATGATCAACCTATCGTACGATATAGAAGCGTATTTCCCTGCTGCTCGTTCTACTTTCATCTTTTCTTTTAAAGCTCTTCTTATTTGTGTGGTCCTCCGGACAAAAGTCTTCATTGATGAAAATATTTTTTCCTTTTAGATGAAAAGATTTTTTAAGAATTTCTGTGTTATCTTTGAAATCCAAGAGTTTTAGCACGATCGTTCTTGGCTTTTTTGCATCTTTCTTGCCAGTTCTGTGAGCTCGTTCTATTTTAACATTGTAACTGCCATAATTAAATTTATATGGTTGATAAAATCTTGATTCAATTATTTCGATAGATAGAATCTTATTACACAGTTACTAAAATATATCAGTTTGTATTTTTTCTGTAGTTTTATTATTGAACTATTATTTAAAGATATTTTTTTAATAAGTCTTAAATCCTTTAAGTTCGAATAGAATCAAGTTCAAATCAGACATTCGTCTAAGTAATCATAAACTAACTTCGTAATTATACAAGAACTTTACTTCGTAAAGATCTTGTATAATTTGGTAAGACCATAAAACTGTAGAATTTTCTAGTTTGTAAGAATATTCGAAAAAGCTGTAGAAATATCAAAACTATACAAATTTATGTTTTTTCAATTTAAGACACATTTCTTAATTTATTTTTATATGAAATAGGTATATTATTTTTATTGCTGTTATCGACTTTGACTAAAAGTTGAAGTCGACTTGTCAAAAGTCAAAATTAGTACTTTGAAATATCAGGTCAATTTAATCGACAATGAGTTAGTTTTTCTCAATATCCTTAGAGTCTAAAAGGCTGTGGCTGCCAGACCTACATTATTTTATAAAAGCTGAAAATTTTTTAGCGAATACTCTTAACACAAGTAGAAACGTCAGCTATGTACTTTAGATCATGGTGAGTTTGACTAATAACAGACACTATAGATAAAAAAAAGTACTGGTTTCTATTTAATGACAAATAAAGTCGCAGACAGAAATTGTAATAAATATAAAGTTAAAAAATGATTTTATTAGCTATTTTAATTTTTATTTTGAACACAATAGCTATTAAAACCATTTTTTAACATCATTTTTATTACAATTTTTATCTTAGATTCTAACCGTTAATAAATGCTAATAGAAACCATTTCTTTTTTTGACATAATAAAACTGTTTATTTATTTATTTATTTGTTTTTTCTTCTCCAGGTATGCCTTATAAAATATACATTTATTATCGTGATAAAAAGAAAATATATATATAAAATTGTAATTATTAAATATAATTTATAATTAATTTTTTTTAAATATAACGTAATACAAAACTGTAACTATTTTTCAGTTAAGTTATGTATTAAAACTGACAATATTGTTATTATTAATTACAATTTTTCAAAGTTTAAAGGGTGCCTGGCAAGGGGTTGATATCAAGTGTCTGGAAAAGAATGGCATATTTTCTAATTCTACTACAAAAAAAATTGTAAGAAAATTACGCTTTATAAGTGGTCTGGCAGCCACGGGTTCTTGCTCTATTATAAGGGAGAATAGGGAAAAGTGGGACGCGGGTAAAATGGGACAGCCTGAAATTTCTTATTTGGAGGGGTCCCTGAATACTATCGTTTAATCTAAAAAATTAAATTTCTTCTACTCTTTTTAGCATATCTTGCTTTGTTTCTCTGCGTTCGCTAGAAGCCGTAATTTTGAAATATATATTTCTTTTTTCTGTCCCACTCCACCCCAATGTTTACACTGAGGTGAAGTAAGACAGAAAAAAGAAATATATTTGCCCGGCTTTTTTTCCGTCACCATTTTATTATTTCGATTTTATAATTTTATCAGTTTTCTATATAATAATTTGTATTAAAATGCTGTTGTAAATTTATTTTTCCCGCTTCTACTCACACTTGTCTCACTTTACCCCAATGGCACGAATTGTCTAAAAGCAAAAACTTATATACTTAGTTATAATTGGCTGGAAACCTAATGGAATTGAATCGGTGTCTAAAGAAGGTTTAGTAGTAAAAACTTATTTGGTTCAGTTTATACATCAAATAAAAAAGATACTGCAATTACCCTAAAAAAAAACTTACGTGCCCTACCTCTCCCCTACTTTTCATTCGATTTAAGTTTTTCAATTTTTAATTTTTTTTTTGTTCATTTAATAACAATAGTTTGTATTATTATAACTATAACATACTACCTAATATTTATTTCTAAATATTTTATGCATTATGTGTTTTACTGTCTCAATGCCCTGGAGCAAAATTAAATTGTAAAGCTTCGAACATTAGTTTCAACTATTTAATCACTTTATATTTGTGATTGTATAGACCAGGGATGGCCAAATAGCGGCTCGCGAGCTGCATGCAGCTTTTAGAACGTCAATGCGGCTTGCAAGCTGCATGTGGCTCTTTTCAAAAGTTTTGATTGATTAATAATAAAAACTTTTAATAACATGTAGCCGGAAAACATACTGTTTGAAAAATGGATATAGCAAAAGGTGACGACAACGCTCTTCACAATAAAAGTAAGAAAAGAAAAATTGAAGATGAAAACATATTATTTCATGGTGATTAGAGAGAAAAATACGCATTAATTGAAAAAGAAAATAAATCTATGTATTTAATTTGCAATACTGAACTTGCTCATAAGAAGACGTTCTTTATAGGTTTGTAGAACAAAATCTGAATTTGTCGCTTTGGGGAAAAAAAAAATATATATCTGATCTTGCTCAGACTATAATTAGTTTTCCAAAAAAAGTTACTCTTTTTTAAAAAGATCTTACCTTAAAAACTTTTAATCATTTTCCTAAAACGAAGATGATTCATAAAACTAATCCTGCAATTCAGTATGATGATCATATAATTGAACATACTGAGAAAAATTACAGAGTTTATCTGAAGGCTTTTAAAACAGGTTTAAAGGTTTGTATGCTCTTAAATCATCATTAGCATTTTTAGTATACGCTTTTTAACTGATATTAGTAGTGATAGTTGTCCAATACAAGAAAATATACTTAAAGAAACATCTCAATTTGAAATAGAATTACAAGATCTCCAAGAAGATCGAAATTTTCAAATGTTGCATAAAATACTAACTTTATTAGGTTTTTGTAATAGTTTAAGTATTCTCAACTAAAGTTAAGTTAAGTATCCTCAACTAAAAAGGATTAGTATAACACTTATTTCAATTTTTAGTTCAACATATACATGTAAATCTTTATTTTTAACTATGAAATTTGTTAAATAAAAGTATCGTACCAATCTAACAAGTAAACATTTGTTGCAGTTGCTTTGAATATCAACTACAAGCTTGAAACCATATTTACCAGTTGTGTTCAAAATCTTAGTGCCTAATAAATTTATAGTAAGTTAGGCAAGTTATTATGCAAGAAGAATTTTCTAATTGTCTTTTACAAAAAATAATTGATGTTTCAAGTTGTAAAAATAAAATAATTTGAACTTAATTAAAGTTCATTGAAAATTTCTTTTTATTGGGTAGTTATTTATTTATTTGATATTTTGCAATTTTTAGTAACTTATGCTATTAAGTGGTTATAAGCAAGTTCAATTTGAATAAAAGCAAGTTAAATTCAAATACATTAAAATAATTTTTTTTGTAAAGAAACCTTTATATCATCAGAATTTTATATCTTGCTTACAATTATTTTTATAAGAAAATTTATGGTTGTTGTAATTGTGTTAATTTTATTTTAAATTATGATGTGAAGATGCTTTTTAAATTTATTCTACAAATGGTTTTTTAGTGTGAGTAGTGTGTGTAGAAATGAGATTTTATGTAGCCAAATTTAAATTTAAAAAATAGTTTTTATTTTCTTCATTGTTAAAAAAACTAAATACTAAACATAAGTTTTGTACATACTAAGTTTATTTATAAAAGTAGAATTTCCGTTTAAAAAAATTAGAATATTGATGTATAAAAAATCTAAATTTGCACTTGTCGATTTTTTTTTATGATGAAGTTGGCATAGCAACATTTTTATTGCGGCTCTTCGGCACACGTCAGTATTTCTATGCGGCTTTCGCGCCTAAAATTCTGGTCAGCTTTGGTATAGACTTTAGACATTAAGCAAAAATTTAAAGGGATGGGGTTTCTCAATACATTGAAGCTTTGTGAAAAATTGTCCCGAACGACCCTCTTTTATATTGTTTTGTTCAAATAATATTTAAATTATATAAAATTAAAAAAATAAAAAAAGCCAATAAAAATTACTTTATGATTTAAAAAAAAGTTAATTTTGGAAAAAAGTTTGTTTTCTTATTTTGACATAATCAACTTTTAACATTTTTTGACAGTTTTTTTAACTATTACATATTATTTCGGTTTCACAAAGGTTTTAATAAATTTTAGTTGTAAGAAAATGTATTTGTTAATTTAGTCGGCAATCAATTTAATTCAATATTGTAACAACACTAATGTTTTCTTTTGCCCTAAAAAGTTAACTTTTACATAGCTAAAAAGATAAATAGTCATAGTCGCTTTGGTCTTCCCTCCCCAAGTTTATGCGCTAATCAAGCTAAAATTGTTAGTTGCTGATTGAAATTTTTCTTCTGTTCTGCTAACTATGGCATTTAACTCTGGTTTTTTAGTGTTAAAAGATCGGCTCGTAAATGTTTTTTTTATCCACTTTCTAAAGTATTTATTTTTTCTCTTGTAACATTTCAAATTCAAAAAGATCAACATTTTCTTTGAGATTTATCACAGATTAATACGATTAATTCGAGGCGTGAACGGATAAACTACCGTTGTTAATTTTGTAGCATCGCGTAGTTGAGTTAGATCTGTTGGAAGTTGTGAACTGTTTGAAGTTGTGAAAATATTGAAGTGAAGTGTCAGCAGTCGTGAAAAAAACTATGTGGTTTTTGGTGTTTATAATAATTTGGGACTTATAATTTAGGTTTGCAAATTTAATTTATTTCTAGCGGAAAAGGGCTGTGTTTTGAATTAGAACAATTACTTGAACACGCGCGAAAGATTTACCGTAATTAAAAAGTTATAAATTAAACTAAACGATGGCATTTTTAGATGTTACATAGCGAGTTGGTGAATTATTTTTCAAAATATATAACGCCAAACCTTTTTTTTATAATTTAAGAATGTGCCATGAATAAACTGGTAAGCATTTGAACTTGACGTTGTTTTCAATACAAAGGTTACCAGGACTTTTTTTATATGTTGGAACATTTTGTTGACGATTAAAACTTTTCGATCACTAATTTTTACACTTAAATCAGATGTAAAAAGTTTTCATACTTTTTTCTTTACTTTTTAAAAAATACTTTACTATTTTTAACACAATTATGAAAAAATTAAAATGTCAAGAGTATAAAAAAAAGCAAAACTTTTTCTTAAACTACAAATAATCATAATTAATTTCTAAAAAACAAAATTAAAATGTCAAGAGTATAAAAAATAGCAAATTTTCTTAAACTACAAATAATTATAATTAATTTCTAAAAGACAACCAAATTATGATTTTGCTGCGTCAAGTTAATAAACACATTTTTACTCATTTTTCGGCTAACGTAAAATGGAAATTGTAATAAGTTTTTAAGCTTTAGAGCAAAGTTAATTTATGGTTAACATCTAATTTATAGATAACATGCAGGGTAATGCTGTTACTTCAACTACGGGTTTGGGTTAGGGCAGGTATAGGTCAATCGATGTAGCAGCACTCTCTTATATTTCTTCCCAAATCAAAAGTATATCTGGTCTTCGTTTTTTTTAAAATTAAAATCTCATTTTGAGTTATAGTATCTTTTGCTTACCTAGTGGAAAGCATAGTCGCGTTAGCTGTAGTAGATTATTCCCACCGCCTGAATTATTCCACCCCCCTATGAAAAACTAAAAACGAGATTGCGCTTTTGGGTTATAACTGTTAAAAGTGTACCTAAACTGACCGTATTACCTTGGTAAACATAAACAAGGAGAAAAAAATGTTTAGTGGACAAGAATTCTAGAAATAAAGTTTACATAAAAGTAATATAAGAAAGACGATATAAGAAAGCGTCGTAGTAATGGAAAATAAAAACCTATAAACTAATTAGTTATTTATTTATATGAAAATGTTTTATAAATACTTTTATTATAAAACAGTATATGTAAAAGCAAAATTCAGACATATATAAATTATATCTGTCTGAATTAATACCTCCACTTTGTAAATCGCTCAATGTAAGATGGTCTTATCTCTATTAAAGAACAATGATTGAAATTCTACAGCTATAAAATAATCAACAATTAGTTGATAGTTGTATATTTTCTGTTTAAACACATCTTTCTAAGTAACTGATTAAATTAGTTCTATATTTATGTAAAAATAATTTACAAATATCTGAATTATACCCTCCCCCGAGTAAATTACTAATTTTGCCTCTGAATTATCTTCTTCCTCCTAGTTAATCATTTTATAATAAGATAGTGTGGTAATGGTATTGAATGATGTAATATATAGTGAATATATAGTGAACTTTTAGTAATATTTAATTGAAAATACTTTAAAATTACATCTTTAGGTTTCTAAATTATTACCTCCACTCAGTAAATCGTTTGATGAAAGTTGGTGTGATAACGGTGTGATAATGGCATGATAGTAATAGAAATTGTGCAACTATATATCAATAAGTTTTAAAATTATATAAATATGGTTTACAAGTATACTGTTTGAATCATCACATCCTTCTAAGTAAAACATGCAATACAAAATGTATTAAACTGGTATTGAATGATATAAATTATTATTATATTTTACTGTAATTTGGAATTTATAGAGCTTTTGATATTTAAGTCGTATGTTTTTTTTTTTTACTATAGGAACATAGATTAAAAGTTTTATTCTTACTTTAATTAATAGAGTTATTAGTGCAACATATCATTATTATTTTAGACTGATTAAAAGATATTGCAATGTTATGTTGGCATTTAATTTTTTTTCAAACTTACGCAATCAATTTTCTGTTATGTATATATGTTTTTAAGCTCAATGTTTGTTATATTTAATTTTCTACAAAAATTAGTATTGATTTTTTTATACTTTCATTTCAAAATTTATTTGTTTTGTGCAAATTAAAATATGTTTCTTTATTAAATTATTTTTTTTTTATTTTTAGTTCGACCACAAGATTCTGCTCTACTTCATTTTTTATGATTAATTTGACTACTGCAGAAATATTTTTATGTAGTAAATTTTTATGAATTGAAATTTAATTTATTAATCATCAGGCAACAGTTAAGGTAATAATGTTGAATTCATCACCATTAAGGTAAGAATAACTTACTTCTCTTATTATATTGGTATTTTTCACCAAAGCAGTATTTTATGATTATCATACTTTTATGAGGTTTTTAGGAATGACCATTAAAACATTTGAAGCGTCAAATACCAGAGTATTGAATCTTTATAAGGGTCAATGCAATGTCCACTTCCTTACAAGAATCTGGTATTATACTACATAATTTTCAATTTTATTTTAACGCTCATATTTTTTTATTCTCTTACTTTAAGCAAATATGCGTGCACTTCCTTTTTATATTAGATGTCTGTTTTTGTTGTTTGTTGTAGTACTTCTGCCTTATAGTTGTACTTTATGTCTAATGAATTGAGTAATTTGTTATATTATGTTAATTTTGTATCACAATATGCTTACCACAACAATAGCCGTTGTTAATATGTGTTTTGATTTTTTTCATATGTTTTTGTATATTTATTTTATACTTTCAATTAGGTTTAATTAAATGTTTTCAATTTTTTATCTGAGGTTGAAAGTGTTCGGGTTGCGTGAAAATAAACAGACTTATTGTGTTTGTTGCTCTTTGAGCATATAAACTAAATTTGAAACGAATATTTCCATTATAAGGGTTCATTTTTTTATAAAACAAATTAAAAAGATCAACTCTATTAAACGATGTGAATTATAATTGAACCTGTACTAAGTTAAACAAAACTAGAACTAAGTAAAAACAGTAAATTCTAATATAGTCAATCACTCTTTTTCTTTAAGGCATTTACGGCTAAATATGTTCCACCAGTGACTATGCTCACTTGTTCTATTTGTAAACCTTATATATAAAGGTAACATAATTAGATCGTAACTGAACAAGACTAAAAGTCAAAAAATTTACGAACACACAGATTCATACAAACAAAGACATAAAAATTTAACCTTTAGAACGATACAAACACAAAACACAATAACTTGCAAAACACTGAAACAACACTTACTTAAATCTAACATAACCAACACTCACTTAACTCAAACATAATCACTGAATAGTACTCCCCTTTTAAACACCACCTCTCAAGACTGGACATCTGCCCAAATATTATAATTTACCTAGCGCTCCCTTGTACCTATATAAAACATTTCTTCCATCTCTTTAGATTATTATGGCCTGATGATTCAATATAAGTAATGGAAATTTAATAGCTTCCATAACGAAACTACAGCAAAAAAAAAAGTTTAATGCAGTGACCATCGAACAAAGTTATTCTTAATAGAAAACTATGTAGTATAATACCAGATTCTTTTAAGGAAGTGGACATTGCATTGACCCTTATAAAGATTCAATACTCTGGTATTTGACGCTTCAAATGTTTAAATGGTCATTCCTAAAAACCTCATAAAAGTATGATAATCATAAAATACTGCTTTGGTGAAAAATACCAATATAATAAGAGAAGTAAGTTATTCTTACCTTAATGGTGATGAATTCAACATTATTACCTTAACTGTTGCCTGATGATTAATAAATTAAATTTCAATTCATAAAAATTTACTAAATAAAAATTTTCTGCAGTAGTCAAATTAATCATAAAAATAGAAGTAGAGCAGAATCTTGTGGTCGAACAAAAAATAAAAAAAAAATAATTTAATAAAGAAACACATTTTAATTTGCACAAAACAAATAAATTTTGAAATGAAAGTATAAAAAAATCAATACTAGTTTTTGTAGAACATTAAAAATAACAAACATTGAGCTTAAAAACATGTATACATAACAGAAAATTGATTGGTAAGTTTGAAAAAAAATTAAATACCAACATAACATTGCAATATCTTTTAATCAGTCTAAAATAATAATGATATGTTGCACTAATAACTCTATTAATTAAAGTAAGAATAAAACTTTTAATCTATGTTCCTATAGTAATAAAGTTCTTCTTTGACTAACAATGACATATATATATATATATATATATATATATATATATATATATATATATATATATATATATATATATATATATATATATATATATATATATATATATATATAAAGTTCTTCTTTGACTAACAATGACAAATAAAACTAAAAAAAGTTTATAAAAACTCTTTAATTACTTAAATAGCAAATACCATATAATAAGATTGTGATAAAAGTTAAGTTTAAAAGTATAATATAGTTTATATTTGTCATCTATATCATATATTATAGCAGATATTATAGTATAATATCTGCTTTATTATATGATATAGATTACAAATATAAACTATATTATACTTTTAAACTTAAATTTTAAAAACAAAACTGGTATAATATACCAGTTTTGTTTTCAGCTATTTTATTGTGTAGGAGCCCTGTTTTTTTTGTTTTGTTTTTTATACAAACCTGTTATTAATAGAATAACTAAAATTAAGTAAAATAAATAAATTGAATAATGGCACAATAAATATATATACTATAAATGATGTAACAGGGTGGCTAGCAACCTGGAAAACCTGGAAGTGTCAAGGAAATTTAATCAAAAAAGTCAGGGAAAAGTTAAGGAACTAATTAAATTTTACAAAAATCAGGAAAAAATCAGAAAGTTTTAATGGTTCAAAAAAAAAAATTTAATTTTATCAGATTTTTAAATCTTATTACAGAGAAAAAATTTGTCAAAAAATTTTCATTGCAATTATACTAAATCGTTTTATATCAACGTTAATATTTATTAATTTACTTACTAGTCTCATTTTATTCATTTAGATTGACTCTTTTATTATTTTTTTTCCCTATAGTAGAAAAACACTTATGATCCACTATATTCATAAAAAGAGTAAAATGCACGTAATTGGTATTGTACTTACTGCTTACTGTATCAAGCATCCAATCATTGTCATAATCATCCCCATCATCATTTAAATCATCAGTATGATCCTTCCCGTCCGTTTTAAAATATTATTTTTATTTCATAAAACAAGTACAGAAATACAATAAATAAAAATAAACTTCATAAAAACAAATTTAAACCACTGGTTGATGGTTGAGGCAGTGTATTGATAGGATTCATTTGTTTACCTTAAAAAATAGTCAAAGGTTATTCATTCAACCATGCATACATTGGTCAAAATTTGAAGCACACCTTAGATGTGCTTCAAGTTTTAACAATCAACAGATTTTATGAAAAAAACTCCGTCAGGGTTAGGGTTAGGGTTAAACCGTAAAATAATAGCTCAATAAAATCAATTTGTTCAAAAGTTATAAATCAAAAATAACCAAATTAAAAAAACAAATTTAAATTGTTTGAAATTAAGTTATATACAGTTATATATACCAGTTAAAAATACATAATCCAACATTTAATCAAGTTCATATTTATATAAATAGTGTCTATTAATACTATTGTAACGTAGTGTTTTTAATTTTGTTTTGTATTTTTTGTAAATATTAAATTTTTTTTTGTGTACATTAGAGTATTACAAATAAAAAATTCTTAACAGATTTCTTAAGTTATATTACTATTAACCAACAGACATCACTATGATCTACCTTTAAAATTGTATTTATTGCCAAAGACTGAAACATCGAGCTCTCTACATGAATCCCAATTATCTGCGTTTTCATGCTCAACATGTTTAAACAACCTTCTTCCCTAACAATTATCTTCCCTAATTCACCGAGTCAGATATACTTATTATTCCTAATCTCTGTCTTAGGTCCTTGCTTTTCTTCTTGTCTAGTAGTTCAAATCATTTCACTGATTGTATTAACATATGCTTTTCGTAGCAGATTCTTTGCGTGAATTAAAACTAATTAGTTGCTAAATTAAAGGTTGATTTCTTCTGTCTTATATATTTACATTAATCTAACTGGCCATTTAAATTTCCATTTTCAACGGCCATTTTGATTGTAGAACTTCTAAAGCTGATTTAATTTCTTCTAATGCATCAAACAAATATGCTAGATTTTGCAAATTGACATGCAATCATGTTTCTGTGTAAGGCTCTTAAATTTGGCTCTCTTTGCTTTAAATATGGTGATGGATCAATTAAAGCATTTATGAAATGCAAATGTAAAGCTTTAAAGTTGTACAAAACAGACTTTGCAGATTGAAACGATATGGTAACCAACAGTGTCCTTAGAATTCACCTAAGCTTCCACCTCAACTGCTGCTGCAGAAAGCTCTTTTTTGTTTTTGAAGACCGAGTCCTGTACAAAGCATTTTCATTTAAACCGTTTCAGTGTTATTTATGCCTATTTCTTTTTTAGTCAACTCTTTTTAATTAAGAGTGTATCAATTAAAGCATGCTTTAACTGCATCACTTACAGCCAGAACAAGACAATGATTCAAGTAATGACATCCAACTTTTAGAATATTATTTCATTACTATTACTTTTATTTTGCTTAAATATCTTTGAAATAATCTTTTAGAAGTATATATATCATATCTAACAACTAACAAAACAAACTTTTGCTTTAATTGTTTTAAGACGCCCCAAACATTAATTAACACGTATTTTAAAGAAAATCTCAATGGCACAAACTAACGCAAATTGGTTTAAACTATTTATAACAAAGCTCTATGAGGAGAAAGCAAAAATAACAAAAAGTATTTGTTAACATTATTTTTTGAAAATTATTCTTAGCAGCAAAAATATAAAATCAACATAAAAAACGGTCTTTGACAAAAATTACTCTTCAGTGAGAACTTTCGATTGAATATTCTATTTTCCACCTATGGATTGTCGAGGCGCATGTTTAAGTTGAAGCATAATCGTTTCGCATATTTCAGGTATGGTTGCATATTTGTTATTGAAAAGAACAACATCTAAAAAAAAATTTAATCATTTTTAAGTAAAAAGAAATATATGTATTATCGAGCTATGTTGACACACACTAGTGTATCACACATGATGCGTGTGTCGACATAGCTCATTTTAAAGTGTATTATAGGGTACATCATAATACACTTAAAATAAAAGAGCTGCAATACCACATACACCAAAATACATTAAAACAAAACTCAGAAAAGCAGATATAAATTATGCTACAATTCTATTTGTTAAATCGCAATTTATAAAATCTGTAAACCTGATTTCATCTACAAAATACCTAATTACGGCTGACCGTATACAAGAATCCAAATAACAATAAAACTAAAAATAATGTAAATGATTATACTAACAATAAATATGATAAAAATTTATGGCTTACCAACTATTGCTCTGTAAATGTTAGATTTTGATAATCCAAACTTTGCACCAGTTCCATGCATATTGAATAATGCTTGTGTAGCATTGAAAAAAAACTGCAATAAAACAGATAAACCAAAAGCTTTTATGATTTAAATTTAATACCATTATTTATTGAATATTATTAAATTTAGGACTTATTTAATATATTTTGCAAAATATCTGGTTATATAAACGACTCTGTGTGAGTCATTACAATATTTCTTAGATATAATGGCACTTGTGACATTATTGAAAATAATGTTTATAAGGCACAATCCTTTTCTGCTTCTGCAAAACAATTTTTTCTACACATACCTGAAGTCCCTCACCCGGTGAAAATAAGAAAGTGCGGCAAATTCCATTATTTCAAAACAATATATAGACATTAAAAAAAAAATCAACATACCTTTGTAAAATCTTTTTACTGTTTGTTTTTATTGACTTTCCGCCAATTTGTGATAACTGTGTTTTCTAAAAGAATAAAACATTTTAAGTTACACACTATCTTTCGATGATTGTTCTATAATTTATTTCATCAAAATCTTTTATGATTTGTTAAGCTGAAATGTTATTTTGAGTTTTTTTTTCTGTTAAATGTCTGATAATTAATGTAAATCAATTTAAAATCAGTTATAAAATTTTAAACTTAAAAAACTATTAAATTACATACAAAAGAGGTAAAATTTGCATTATTATCTAAATCACTATTTAGTTTACGAAGTTCTTCCATTGAATTATAATGAGAAACTTTAAAACTTTTATCAGTTGATGGCATTAGTGTAGTTGTTGCAGAGTTGTTGCAACCACAAATAGTTATGTCTTCAAGTTTGAAAGAAATTTCTGTTAACAAATTATTGACAGTTTTTTGAAATGCTAAAAAAAAATACAGAGTTCTAATTTAAAAGAATGTCAGTCTTATGTAAGGATGAAAAAACATAAAAAAAGAGATGTCTAAAGTTTAATATTACAACCAATACAAATTAGCTATATTTAGGGTCATGTTGTTCTAATAAAAGCATAAATTCAGGCTAGTTTAAATTCATTCATATCCCTTGAATTTTTCAAAAAAAAAAAAAAAAGTTTGCCACATAGTTTGTTCTAATCCTAAACAATTGAAACAAAATACAACTTTCTCTCGTTTGTCAGAGGATATTTATATCTTTGTCTACGCTTCACCTCTTGGTGTGTTGTTTGATTTAGCTTTCGTGCTAAAGATAATAAAAAAGAAATATGAATTAAAACAAATATATATAAAAAAATAATTGTAAATAAAAAAAGTGATAGCAAGTTACATCAAGAGAATTTAATTATTGATTAATATAACGAAACAATTTCAGGAATGAAAAAAACAAAAATAAATGAGATAAATAAAATAAAAAAAAAGTAAAATAATAATAAATAAATTAATAAAATAAATATTTGATATAATATCATATAATAAAAGTTTTTTAAAATTAAATGTCATACAAAAGTAATCAGAAATTTCTTTAAGGTAGTATCTATACTTTAGATTACTTACAGGGTATTGCAATCTTCCTCGTGTTTTTGGAACTTTACAATTCTAATCTCTCACCACTATGAAAAGATGTTTTTGTTCTTTTTTTTTTTGAACACTGCAGGATGTTTTAAATGTAGATGGTTGTGGTGTTGATATTAGGGTTGATTGCAGAGACATAGGATTGAGAAAACTTGGGTACAACAACTGAAAAAACAAATTTAAAAGTATTTACAAAGTATAACAAAAAATATTGAAAAGCATAAGATAAGTAGGTTATATTTATTTATAAACTACCAATGGCTTCTTCATTAGAACTTTTATCTAACGACTCATCCAAAGCACTTTTATCCTCCTGGGTTGTTAGAAACTCAAAGTCTTGACATGTTTCTTCATCTGGAAATTAATAAAAAAAAAAAAAAAAAAAATCACTAAAACTCTGAAAACTATAATTCAGAATTTACTAAGATAAAGTACCAGTTAATTATTTAAATTAGTATAAATTGAATTATTAAAACATTGAAGTCCAAGAAATTTTCAAGAATGTGACAAACTACTTACCTCCTACACACTTTATTGGCAAGTATTTATACTGTTTCCATTTTAAAATATCTGGCTTACTTAAGAGTTGGAAGTGTCTTATCACAGATATACCATTGGGCCAATACAGTTTGTTATTTATTATCCAGTTACACGGAACAACACCTTCTGTTTCCATACTATCTTCAATCCAAACACCACGAGCGTAAGACATGATTAGATATTAAATTTTAATTACTGAGGCAAATGTTATAATAGTTAAACAAATTTTTAAAAAACTGTTCCATAAAAAAACTATTGTTCAAAATTCAAGTGTTGCAAAAGTTAAAGTCAAGTTTACTTTTAGTAAAAAATAATGAAATAATAATTTGAAAAAATTACAAATATCTGACTAGCTAAAAAACTAAAAAAAAGGTTATTAAATAATTGTTAGTAGATTTAAAGGAAAAAAAACAATAAATTTTAATAAAAAATATCATAAAAAACTAAAAATTTTTTTCCAGTAGACATTGTGAACAAGAGGAATAAATACTAGACCATTATCACCCTATGACATAACAACAACGTTACACAAAATGTCATATTTTTCAATCAATGTATATGTAAGATTAATAATTTAAAAATTTAATAATTTAAAAAAAGTTTTATCAATTAATATTGGTACTGAAAAATTAGAAGAAAAAAAGATTTTACTTAAACTAATAACAGTATATTATTTCCAGTTTACATCGTGAACAAGAGGAATAAACGCTAAACCATGATCACCGTATGGCATAACAACAACTTTACACGAAATGTCATCTCTTTCAGTGTACGTTTAAGATTAAGTGATCTTTCTTTTAGAAAGGCAATATTAAAATTCTTCGAATCACAAGTTTGAAGAAAAAAGCTTTCCGTGATATCTTTTTTATAAGTTTCACATATATAAATATTGCTGTCACTTATTTCTTTTATATTAGCATACTTGGCACACTTTAGTAAAAACCAGCTATCTTTATGCTTTAAACTTATTTTAGTGTACAAATTTTTTTTAGAATATCTAGCTCCGTAACTTTCTAACTCATGTGTTCGTTTGACAGTATGAATTACAGGATTTGTGGCATTGCGAACAAGTTTCTTTAAGATTTGGAGGTGATTTTCTAAAGCAAATGCAGAAATTGAATCAAGTGGTAGTTGATAATTAGCCACGTCATCTTGGAGGTGAATTAGATTATGAACATTGTATGTATTAAGTGTATTGCCATAAATATTTTTTGTTTCAGAAACAATGCTCACCTTCTGAAGTGAACAGACTTGTTTTTTTATGGCGTAGAATTTGTTATCTAAAAAGTTGTTATTGAAAAAAAAAAATTAAATAATAGTTTTATAAGATTCTTTATTAATAAACAAGATTAATAAGAAAATAATTGTGTCATAAGATTTTATCTATCGAAACAATTAAATCAAGATTTTATCAATCATATAAATTTAATTATGGCACTTACTCGAGATGACATTGAAAAAATATTGAAGGAGATGTTTAGTGATTACAAAAACCAATTTGAAGAAATCTTGAAACAACAAGAAATAAATATTATACCCATTGTAAGTTCAAGTGCAAAAATAATTCATGACCGCTTAGATAAAATTGAAAAAAATATAAACGAAAATGTCGAACGAGTTAAGTCAATAATAAAAGACGTTGAAGAAATGCAATTAAGTTTAAATTTTCATGAACAGCTTATTGATGAACAAATAAAAACTGCAATTAGTTATCAGGGAAAGATAAATCCATCTGGTAGTGAGACAACTAAATTAAACTCGGAATACCTTAATATAAAAAACAAGTTAAGGTAAATGGAAGATCGTTCGAGGCGAAATAATTTAAGAATAGACGGTGTAAAAGAGAATGAAAACAAAAGCTGGTAAGAGACCAAATCAAAGGTAAAAAAACTATTTGAAGATTATCTAGATGTAAAGAATGTTAAAATAGAACGAGCTCACAGAACTGGCAAGAAAAGTGAAAAAAGCCAAGAACGATCTTGCTAAAACTCTTGGATTTCAAAGATAAAACAGAAATTTAAAAAAAATCTTTTTATCTGAAAGGAAAAAATGTTTTCATCAATGATGACTTTTGTCCGGAGACCACACAAATAAAAAAGAGCTTTAAAAGAAAAGATGAAAGTAGAACGAGCATCTGGAAAATACGCTGTCATCTCGTACGATAGATTGATCATACGTGATTGGGCCTCCAATCGAAAAAAGAATTAGGTTTGTTATATTTTAACTCTTTTTCATTCATGTATATATATTACCTTGTTCTTTATTTATTTTATTTAAAATTTTATGTTTTTAAAATGGAGGATAACTTTTCTACAAAATTTAACTGCGAAGCTAGGTGATAACGATAACGAAATTTTTTTTGTAAAAAAGCTTTGAAACTGAGTAATTTTCAATTTCTGAATCTACTCATTTTCTTTCTCAGAACAACAATGCTTTCTCAATTTTAACTCTGAACATTCGGAGTATGAGTAAAAACTTTGAAAACTTTAAAATTTTACTGCATAACCTCAAACACGATTTTAAAATTATCTGCCTTACAGAAACGTGGCTTAAAAACAATGAAAAAAACGCACGTTTTGAATTAGCCAATTACGCATCAGTTAATCAATCGCGTCATAAACATGCTGGTGGTGGGGTGAGTATTTTTATTCACAACTCATTAAATTTTATTCAGCGTAAAGATCTTTGCGTGAATGAAACAGATTGCGAGTCGTTATGCATTGAAATAATAAATAAAAAGGATAAAAACATTTTCGTAAACTCTATTTATAAACAACCAGCTGGAAACTTAAAAAATTTCAAAGCTCACATTAAATATTTCCTAACCCAAACCAGTAAAAATTGGAAACATGTATACTTAGTTGGAGATTTTAACATAAACATTTTAAATTATCCATCAAAAACTGATGCTAAATGCTTTATTGACACTATTTTGCAATATAATTTTATTCCAACAATAAATAAGGCAACAAGAATAACAAAGACATCGTCAACATTAGTCGACAACTTAATAACAAACAATTTTCACAAATGCTGCGTAAGAACAGGTATAATTAAAACCGACAAAAGTGATCATTTTCCTATCTTTTTAACCACTAAAAACATAACAATAAGGAACAATTCCATAAAATCAAAAAATATTGGTCCGTCAAAGCAATGAAAATTCCTTAGCACATTTTTGCCATCTATTAAAAAACTCTGTTGGTTGGAACTTAGTGTATGAAACACAAAATGCAAATAATGCTTATGAATTATTCCTCGCGTTTTTTAGTAAACAATATAATAAGGCATTTCCTTTAATCGAACAAAGTTTAAACTTTAAGTCTATTTTGAATCCGTGGATGACAAAGGTTTAATCAAATCTTCAAATAAAAAACAAAAACTCTATGAAAAATATCTACAACATAAAACATATCATAATAAAATAATATACAAAAACTACAAAAATTTGTTTGAAAAAACCAAAAGGTTTTCAAAAAAATCTTATTATGAAAAGCTATTGGAAAAAAGTGATAGAAGTACAAAAAAAAATTGGAATATAATAAAAGAAATAATTGGCAATATTATTTCGATTAAAAACAATTTGCCACAAAAACTGGTAACTGATGAAAAAGTTGTTTACGATAAAGAAAGCATAGCTGGCAAGCGGAACAGTTTTTTTGCTTGAGATTGGTCCAAATCTGGTGGCAAAAATTCTATCTAGTACCATAAAGTTTGAAACTTACCTCAAAACAGCAAATAATGTTATGACAGAACTAAATTTAAATATAAGTGAGTTGCATAATGCTTTTTCCTCTCTGAAAAATAAAAAAAGTGCAGGCATAGATAAAGTTAGTGTCAATGTAGTTAAATCAGTCTTTGATATTATTGAACCCTTATTGTTTCACATTTTTAATCTCTCATTAACGTCTGGTATTGTACCAGACAAACTTAAAATAGCCAAAGTCACACCGATTTTTAAGTCGGGTGAAAAAACAAATGTTTCAAACTCTAGACCTATTTCTGTATTACCTTGTTTCTCCAAATTGCTAGAACGCATAATGTAAAATAGGCTTTATAATCATTTAGTATCAAATAATATTATGTACAACAAACAATTTGGGTTTAAAAAAAATCATTCTACGGATCACGCGGTAATTGAGCTTGTAAACCATATATCGGATGCTTTTGATAAAGATTATTTTACCTTAGGAGTTTTCATTGATTTATTCAAAGCATTTGACACTGTCAATCATGCAATCCTTATAAAACAATTAGAACTTTATGGAGTAAACAACTTAAACTTACTTCGGTTTAAAAACTACTTGACTAACAGAAAACAATGCATAACCTATGAAACAAATGAAACCAAGAAAAAACTTATAAGTTGCGGGGTTCCTCAAGGATCTATCTTAGTACCATTATTGTTTCTAGTGTATATAAATGATTTATTTTTAGCATCTAAAAAATTATATCTTATATTGTTTGCTGACGACTCCAATCTGTTTTATTCACACAGAGATATAAAAATTCTTTTTAAAATTTTTAATGAAAAATTATTTAATGTAAATGAAGGGTTTATAAGTAACCGTCTTTCACTAAATATAGATAAAACTAAATTCATCCTGTTCCACAAACCAAATCAAGTTGATAATATTCCACTTAAACTGCCAAATCTTTTATTCAATAAAACAGATGTAAAAAGGGAATCTACTGTTAACTTTTTAGGCGTAATTCTTGATGAAACCTTGTCATGGAAGTTTCACATCCAATCTATTAAAAGTAAAATCTCCTATAATATTTCCGTACTATATAAAACAAAACAATTTTTAAATGCAAAAGCTCTAATGAAAATTTATTTTTTATTTATACACAGCTATCTTTCTTACTGCAACATTGCATGGGGAAGTACGTATTACGGAAAACTCAAAAAACTTTATAGTAAACAATAGCATGCTTGTAGGATTATATTTGGGGAAAACAGAACTGTTTATTGCAAACCGCTATTAAATCGTCCCAAGGCCTTAAACATTTATAAACTACCCGACGGGCATTTGTTTTTAAAAGTTACGATCTAAATGTGTTTTAAATGTCTTTTAAACGTCTTTAAAACAATAGTGTTTAAAAGACGTTTAAAAGACGTTTAAAACAAATTCAGAACGTAACTTTTAAAAACAATTGCCCGTCGGGTAAACATTTACCAAACATTACTTTTCATGTTTAAAATAAAACACGGAATATCTCCACTTATATTTAAATCTTATTTTAGCAAAATACCTCATAAGTATCCAACAAAGTTTTCAGAGGATAACTTTATTGTTCCGAGAATTAATTTAAAAATAAGTTCTTATCGAATTCAATATCGAGGACCTTTTTTATGGAAAAATTTTATTAAAAACTTTAAGAACACAACTCTTTAGAAAAATATAAAACAACTTCTAAAAGGATCTTACTTCAATTAAATTTTAATTCAATAGACTTTAAATATTTCTTTTAAAAGGTAATTTTAAAATAGAAAAATTGCTTCCATTAGCACTAAATATATTTGGTTATATGTATCAAATATATTTGAATTAGTATACAAAACTTTCTTTATTTTTAAATTTTTAATATAATTGTTATTTTATTATTTGACAAAAGTTATGTACACGTTTTTTTGTATATTTTATTCATATTTGTTTATAAACACAAACATTTTGTAAACGGGGCTCGGTGATAAGACAGTCATTGTCTTCTTCTTGCTCCGGCCAATTTTTATAAATGTATTTTCCCAATAATGTCTTTTTTGTAAATATATGAAACGGCAAAAAAAAAAAAAAAAAAAAAAAAAAAAAAAAATACAATCAAATGATGAGCATACTCCAACAGAGAATTTCGATACTCTTTATTTGAACTCAGCATAACTCTAATAGCTATTGAAAGAAAAAGGAAATGGGTGTATACTTCTTTTTTTACAACCCCTCCAAGTACAATAAGAACATTATATAAAAGAAATTTCCTGAATTCGGTGGCTTTTCATCGCTTTATTTACTTTAGAAATCGAGGTTGACGCGCAAATTCACTTGGTATTTGATTATTTAATGATATCAAACTCTCTGATAAATCATTAATTTGCTTAATTGATATTTTACGCAATCTTGGACCATTAGTCAGAAAGTTTAAAATTCATCGCATAACACCCAAGCAAACCAAATGCAAATAGTCTAAGACTATTTATAGTCATAGACTATTTGCATTTGTCTATAGTAATAAGACGAATAAATAGTCTATAGTAATAAGACCAATCAAGTAACACAAGGCAAATTATAATCAATGAGAGGAGATTTAGCTTTTTGGTGTTCATCTTCATATTTCAATAAACTAAAATCTATGTCATTTCTTGCAGCACAATTATTTTTGTGAAAAACAACTCGTCAGTCATGGGCCTTTAATTATGCATTGCTCACAAGAATAATATCCTGTATGACTTTTGATACACTTAATGAATGCTCAAGCAGGTGCGTCACATACAAATGCTTTAATAGAGACTGTGTACCTATTGTTTTTGTAAAGAAATCCGTAAGTCTTTAATAGTTGGTATTCCATTAAAAATTCATTGATGGAATTTGGCTTCTTGGTTTCACAGTATGCTAAAACAATAAAAGGTTTCAAACTTTTAAAACGACAAAGAATTGGCTTTAACTCTAGACTTGAAGACTTGAACAATGGAAGCCCATCAATGTTTAAAATTATTTCAATATTTTGAGTTATTTCACAAGTTGAAATTATACTATCAAAAATCATTCTAATACCAGATTCAATAACTAAATGAAAAAAATCTCCGCTACACTTAGAATATGAAGTTGTAGACCTTGGTGTTTTTAACAATCTTCGCGAATCTTTTGGAGATCGCGAAGATTGTTTGAAGATCTAGATGTTTGTTTCTGCGAAGAATAGCAAGAAATTGATTTAAAGAATCTCGTTTACACATGTTTGAAGTACTCCAAACAGCAAGTTCAGTCTGTAGACTGAACTTGCTGTTTGTCTATAGTCTTTTTTTTGTTGTTTGTCTGTACTTTGTTTGTAGTCTGTAGTTTATTGTTTGTTTGTAATCTGCTGTAGTCTGTCTGTAATCTGTTGTTTGTCTGTAGTCTGTCTGTAACCTGCTGTTTGTCTGTAGTCTGTAGTTTGTCTGAACTGCTGTTCAGTCTGTAGACTGAACTTGCGTCACTCTTCTTGGTGTTATTTCTGATTATATTGACTAAGCCCTCATTCTTTATCTATCAGCCAATATTGTTGTTGTCGGTGACTTTAATGTTCATCACACTGAATGGCTTGGCTCTAGTGTCAGTGACTCTGCAGGCATTAAGGCCCACAACTTTTGCCCTTCTCAATCCCTAACTCTAATAGTCAACTATCCAACTCGCTTTCCAGACAACCCGAATCATTTACCTTCTCTACTCGACTTATGTCTTGTAGATGCTTCTGATCATGGTTTGGTTTCTCTAAAACTATTATCTCATTCTTCTTTACCATCAGAATTCCCATATCATCGTACATCTTACAACTACCTTAAAGCTGACTGGGACTCTTTATGTGATTTTCTTCGTGACAGCCCCTGGGTAGAAATCTTTCGTCTTCCTGTTGACAAATGTGCTTCTTGCATAACTTTGTGGAATTAGGTTGGCATGGAATCCTTTATTCCCTCTCGACGAATCCAGGTCAAGCCTCACTCTTCTCCGTAGTTTTCCTCACATTGTGCTGCTGCAACTGCCAATCGAAACTATTACTTCTATATCTATCAGCAATACAATTCTCCAGAAAACAGACGTCGGTTTATTACTGCTAGGAACCATTGTAAAAAGGCTTTGTCTAACGCTAAAGCCCGCTATTCTCATATCTCGTATTTCATCACAAAAATTAGACTCTTGTGTTTTCTGAGGAATCTTTAACAGTACCAATAATAAGAGCAAGTCTGTAATTCCACCTCTTTTAAATGGTTCAGACTTTGTCCCCTCACCTTAAGACAAAGCTGAATTGTTTGCCATGAACTTTTCATCAATATCATCTCTTGTTTCCATTAGTTGCGTTCTACCTGATATAGCCGTCAAAAAGGGTTGATCCATTACTCGACATCCGTACCACTCCAGCTTCTGTATCTAAAGTGATTTTTGCATAGACTCTTCTACACCTTGCGGCCCGGACAACTTACCTGTTATAGTCTTGCATAAGTGTGCTCCGGAGCTGACGTCTATCTTTTTAAAACTATTTAACAAGTGCTTATCAAAGTCTTGTTTTTCAGCCTGCTGGAAAGCAGCATCTGTTATCTCTATTTTTAAAAATTCTGGAGAGCGATCCGACTCGTCTAACTACCGTCCCATTAGTCTTCTACCTATCATAAGCAAGATTTTGGAATATTTAATTAACAAACACTTAATCTCTTATCTCGAATCTCATAACCTACTTTCTGATCATCTATATGGATTTCAATCTTCTCGTTCTACGGCTGATTTGCTATCAGTAATAACCGATGGGTTTTATCGCGCATTAGATAAAGGTGGAGAGATTAAGGCTATCGCTCTTGAGATTTCTGAAGCGTTTGATAAAGTTTGGCATGCTGGTCTTCTCTATAAGATGTTTCCATATACTCCTTACGGTGTATATGGAAACATCTCAAAGATTATCGATCTCTTCCTTTCCAATCGTGGTATAAAAGTTGTCCTTGATGGACAACATTCTTCTTCTTATTTTGCAACCTCAGGGGTTCCCCAAGGTTCAATCCTTGGCCCTTTACTCTTTTTTATTTACATTAACGATCTTCCAGATATTCTCACATCTATGGTCGCATTGTTCGCTGATGGTGCTACCATTTATTCTTGTCATTATAAGAAGCCAACTGCCTCTAATTGCTTGCAGGGGACGCCTGCCTATCACAAGAATGTTTTTAATCGAAAATAATATTTTATACTTCATTTGTGACATTTTCGAAAACTAAAGAATTTATCCAACATCACATAAAGCAATAACACTATCGAAGCAGTTAAACAACTTTATTTTTATTGTTTTAATACATGTTTTACAATTTTTTTTTCAAAAATAATGATGATCTTATTGTTAATATCGGTAGTAAGACTCTTCAAGAAAGAATATGTAATCTACTCAATATAAGGATTAAATGTAAAATTGTTTTTTTTACTTTAAAACTATCGAAAAACTAGTTTTTTTGATTACAGAACCAACAAATTCTTTAAAGTCGACAGGCAAGTATATAGTAAAACACCATTAATTAAGAATGACAGTTGATAACCATATATGAACGCTTTGACATCACCTAAAGTAAATAGATGGCTATCCCCTTGTAAACTGAAAAAACAAACTTTTTTATATTTTTCTGTTAATACATATGTATAAGTAAATACACAGAAAAAATATACATATGTATAAATAAATACGCAGAAAAAAAATACATGTGTATAAATAAATACACAAAAAAAAAAAAAAAAAAATTGAAATACTATATCGATAGATTTATTGGCAGTTAAAACTGCTGTACCATCAGTTTTTTTTAACTTTGATAATAAGGTAAGAATTTTATGTTATTATTTTTATTTAAAAAACAAACATTAGATTTGATTTTATAAATATGTTTCAATCAAATTCACGGCTTTGGTGAAAATTTTTTGTTGATTAAAATCAGTTTTAAATCAATTTTAATAAACGTTTCTATAAACGTTATATAACGTTTTAATAAACGTTAATAGAAGTTTCTTTGATTTTCATGATATGAAAGCCAAAAAAAATTTCAGTTTTGAGAAATTTAAAGTTAATAGCGTACATAATTTGTGAGATAAAATGATAACATGTTGTGTTTTTCAGACAAAGTTTTGGAATCCTGAAATTTTCAAATTTTAATGTTATTTAGTAAATATGCAGTTAATAATTTAATTAATTTATATGTAAATAAACTCTAGAGTTTTTAAATTAACAAAAAAAAAAAATATTTAAGCTGACTTTTATCCACTTAAAATTGTTACCATATTATTTGTCAATAGTATGGATGTAAATTATTTCGTAATGACGGGTGCAATTCATATTTAAAAACATAAAAAAAACATTTATGTTAATAATTTATTATTTTAATAAAAAAAACAATCAAGTACATTTTAAGCAAAAACTAAAATATATTTATATTGGTCAAATATTGAATCAGAACACATATACCAATAATTTCAAAATGTGGGTTGCGTCTCGCAATGTAATGGTTGTGTTTTATATCACTGTGGTCTAATTTACTCTATTAGCAAAATGTTAAACTAAAATGCGAATCATGTCTATATATATATATATATATATATATATATATATATATATATATATATATATATATATATATATATATATATATATATATATATATATATATATATATATATATATATATATATATATATATATATATATATATATATATATATATATATATATATATATATATATATATAGCTTAAGGATTATTCATTCTTTTGTTGCTTGAACTTTTGTTTCAGCAGATATGCAGTGGAAGGCATCAGTATTGTAATAAACATTTTTTTCATTGATATTCATATCAACATAAAAGCTGCCATCAGATAAAATTTGATCAAAAAACTCACGTAACTCAGTAAACGTGGGTCGCTGTAATGGATCTTGATTCCAACAGTGCAACATTACGTCATACCTAAATTTCAAAAATGCAGACAGTAAATAAAAATACATTAGAAGTCATTTCATTACCTTCCAAGCATGGCCTACTACACGCTCGCGGAAAGTGTGGAGCTTTTCTTCACACAGGTGTGTAGCTGTAAATCCTAGACACAAGTGTGGAGTTATTTGGCACACTTTTATGGAAATTAACTTTTTCTAACTAGATTTCTGCACATAAGTGTGTAGTTATTTCCACAAAAGTGTGCAAAATAACTCCACATTTGTGTCTAGAAGTTCCAGCCACACACCGGTGTAGGAGGAAACTCCACACTTTCCGTGAGTTTGTAAAGTGACAACGACGTTAAAAGTCTGTTAAAGTTTTTCGCCTCAAATTAATAAAATGTGATTTGAATCCTGTTCATAGTTAAGAACTTTTTACTCTTGATTACGAAATGACTACGAACTACCCAGTCACTGATGAAAAAACTGACTGATGATTTTTTAAAGTTGTATAATGACAAATGTTCTGTTTCTCAAAGACAGATTGTTCTATTAATTGATGAAATTTATGTTTAGTTATAATTAACTAATCAAGGTGGTAACATTTTTGGTGACTTAATAAAAACATTTAAAATCTATATGAAAAAACTAATATTTTAAAACAAAACTATGCTTAATATATAATACTATAATTATATTATATATATATATATATATATATATATATATATATATATATATATATATATATATATATATATATATATATATATATATATATATACATATATATATATATATATATATATATATATATATATATATATATATATATATATATATATATATATATATATATATATATATATATATATATATATATATATGTATGTATATATATATGTACATATATATATATATATATATATATATATATATATATATATATATATATATATATATATATATATGCATATATATATATATATATATATATATACATTATAATTTATTTATAGTATTAAATACTAACTGTATTCGGGTTTAATAGGTTCTTTGTTTTATCGAAAACAGTTTTTATATTATGCATTACCACTAACGGTTTTAGATGCTTATTTTCAATATGATCAAACAATGCAAGCAATGAAAAAAGAAAAAAAAAAGCTAACGAAAAGGTTTTTAGAATCTTTATCTCCTTAATACTTGGTGCACTGATAATTTTATTTTCCCTTTATATGACTTTTTTAATTTATGAAAATCTTTTCACAAAAATTGGCTCAGAAAAATGCCACGAACTGTTTTACACACAAAGGTATTGCAAGAGCTTCAAGATGGTCAGATCTTAAATTATCTTATCTTAATGGGAATACAATTTTTCCTAAACCAATTGAAAGTCAAAATGTGTCAACTTATTTACAGACTATTTTGTGATGAGATTGTAGCTGCTTTGAAAACTCATCAATCCATTATAAATTGTAAAGACATTACTGTGTTTTTTTCTAGTTTTATCAATTTTTTAAAAATTGTTAATGTTAAAGGACTTTATAAAGATATTTGTAATAGAGATACAAATTGTGCTGTTTTTTATTGAACAATGATAAACAATTCAAATTTCTATAAATTTTGACTGATGTGATCAAAAATATGCCAGCTGAAAAAAACATAAGATACATCTCGTGCTTTTTCTCATACCTGTTGTAAAATGGTTGAACAAGTAAAACTTTTACTAACTACAAATCATAAGTTTGCCTTTGACATTTTAGGCGAATCTCTAGAGAAAGTATTTGGAAAACTTCAACAAGAATCAGGTATTTATATATATATATATATATATATATATATATATATATATATATATATATATATATATATATATATATATATATATATATATATATATATATATATATATATATATATATATATATATATAGATATATATATAAGGTTGTCTAGAAAGTTGTTTTTTTATGTACAATTTTTTATGTAATTAAGTAAGTTTTTTTATGTAAGTTTTTTTATGTAATTAAGTAAGTTTTTTATGTAATTATGTAATTAATCAAACAATTTTTTATGTAATTAAGGAAAGTATTTACTATTATGGATTGAACAATGTCCTCCACCCGCAACTATAATTCCAAAAATTAGCAGGCATTATTATTATTCAAAAAAAAAGTTTTTGAAAATTATGTGATGTAGGTACTCAAATAAAAATCTTATAAAAATTTCAAAAATAATAATTTTTTTATATTAAAATTATTACTTTAGATTTTATTGCTTAATAACTATAGTTTTTTTACTAAAAGTAAAAAAGGTGCATTTTTAGATGTTTTGGTAATATGAATTTATAAAACGATTTCTATTTTCGAATTTTTTAGGAAATTTTGCTTCTTTTGAGTACCAGGTTGACATACTTTTGAAAAACTTTTTTTCTTTAAAATTTTAGGGTACCGGTTATTTCCCAATAAAGTTGCGCCCTTTAAATCTATCACAATCAAGTTCATATTTGATAGTATCAATATTAATAACTATTTGTAATGTTTAGAGCCTGAAAGAAGAAAAAAAATTTTTATGACTAATTCTAATATTCATATATATATATATATATATATATATATATATATATATATATATATATATATATATATATATATATATATATATATATATATATATATATATATATATATATATATATATAATTATAGTAATATATACTAACTGTAGTTTTGTTTTGAAAGATTAGTTTTTTCATATAGATTTTAGAGTTTTTTGCTCAGTTAAAGTTTTTACTATATTATATTTACTCAAATATGTTTTTTTTTTCAAATTTTTACATTTTATATACAAGTTTGTTAATTATTTCTTATTTTTTAAAATATTTTTTTATGTAAGTTACTTACTATCAAATTAACTGATTTTTCATCCAAAACCAAAATAAAAAAATGTTTTTTTCATTTTTATCTTAAAACGTTATGTTTACTCGGCCCAGTCACTTTTGTAGACCATGCCTATATAGTGACAGACCGACAGCATATTTAACTTTTTAACAGTTTTTAAGATAATTGAATTTTTCATATTATCTCAGATTAAAAATGCTATCCAAACATAGATATAATTTAATTGTTTTGTTTAAATATTAGAACAATTGTGTATTTAACTTACAAAACCCTCCAACTATGTACCTTACTTAAAAACATTTTTAGTTTTGTATTTAAACATTTATTTTTTATTCCATTACATTATATCATATTTTATTTTAATTATTTAACAATATAATAACTAAAGTATTATTTGAAAAAACAATCAAAACAAAACAAAGAAAAAAAAAATCAGGAAGAAAAGCATATGTTTTAAGTAATAATTAAATTGCAATATCAGAAAGCGTTTTTTATTAAATCAACTTTAATCTAATTTTTCCGTGTACATCGCTATAGTAGAACACAATACAGACATTTTAAGCCTCAGGTTGCACAATATTGTGTATATAAAAAATATTTAAACAGATCAAAAATTGTGAAGTAATGGTAATTAATAATAAATAATAAAAAAGTAGAAGCTAACAGAATAAATAACAAAAAACTAATAATAATTAATATAGAAAAAAGTTAAAGTTAACAGAAAAAATTACAGAACAATTAAGTTACATTTGTTCAGAACAGTTTTCAGGTCGATTCATTCTGTAACCAGACTTTAAAAGTGTTAGAAGTTCACAGTTGGGAATAGTAGGATATGGTGTTCCTCCTTTAAAAAAAAAAAATGAAAATAATAATAAAATTTATACAATAAATAAATGTTTTATAAGAATGTTAATTACTTAATAAAAACATTATTTAACAATTTTATTAACCAAATTTATTAAACAAATTAGAGATAAGTATTTATTTTCACTTACCTAAAGTAACAATCTCAAATAAAACTATACCGTATGACCACCTAAAAAGATTTATCAAAGTTTTGAAAATTTTTAATTTAAAATTTGTATAAATAACATATCGATCACATTTTAGTTGCAATAATAAAAATCAGTATATAAAAAATTTACTGAATCTTTTTTTAAACTTTTTTTATGGTAAATCACTGTAATTCTATGCCGAGAAGGCCACTATAGATGATGAAGCTACCTAATTGTGATTATAACCATATCTTAACTCTATAACTTTGAAAAACGAATCTTGACGAACAAGGCCGCTGCGCGGTGAAACAAGAGAGCGCGGTATTACCGGGGCTTATGAAGCAAGCGCTCTACAACTACTGCATAAAAAGAGTATATTAAAAATTTACACATCACTGCATGAAGTAAATGTATGGTCAAATATTGCTTCAGTTGACATCCACTTGATTGGTAAGCGACGGGTTTTGCTACCAATATACGCATGATTATTAACTTTCCTTGTCAAACCGAAATCAGATATTTTAAGATTTTTGTCTGCACCGACCAATACATTTCGTGCGGCAAGGTCTCGATGTATGAGTTTTATACAAGAAAGATATTCCTAAAGTAAGAAAAATCAAAAGTAATTATAACTATGATATTATAAATAAGCAAATTAAAACATTCTAGTGAAAAAAACAATCACGCTAGAATAAAGAATTACAATATAATTCGATATAAACGAATAAAGTAGCACAACTATACCATTCCAGATGCTACTTGCCATGCAAAACGTAGCAAATCATTAGGTGTTAGCAAGTCAATCTCCATTAGCTGAATCTCGTTTTTTGTTTTTTCTATTACCTTTAAAGATAAATTCAATTAGATGAAAAAATTAAATAATAACTGAAAACATAGAAAAACAATACAAAACAAAACAAAAAGCCCTTTATCAATATAACGAAGTTATATTGATGAATAAAGTTGGAATAAAAGTAAAAAACCTCAAGATCATCTTGAAACTCTAAAGTGTAAATAAAACTAGCAAGTTCCCCATTTTTCTTTGATATCTATAAATAACATGATTGATATTGTTGATAAAACGTTGTTGAATGCTTAATTGGGTTCTTGAGAAATGAGTAAACAATTTTAAAATTCTCAATAAACTAATCAGTAAAACAGATAATGAAACATGTAAACTGATTATTAACTGTTTGTTCTGCTTTCTGTAATCTGTTGTAGGATGATTCTTTTATATTGAGTTAATATATTTTTTTCTACAACTAATATATAAACTTGATGTTATATGTATTTATTTATTTAAAACGAAATTATTCTGATCTTCTTACAGGAACAACAATTTCCAAATGGTATGCCATGACAATTAAGATTATCATCTTAATTTAAATCATATGTTGAACAATAAAATCTAGTATAATACTTTGGTTAGTTTCACCACAAGAACATACCCAAGTAACAAACAATATTGGCACGATATTGGGTATCTTGGCGAATTTTGGCTAAGATATCCGATATTGCGCCAATATTGTCAAGCAATAATACGACAGTATTGCCTTACCAATATTGGCAAATAATATTGCGCCAATATTATCCCATAATTGTTTTACTAATGTTTATATGCCAATATTGACCAAATGTTGTTTGCCAATATTGGCATTATATTAAACAGCTAATATTAGCTAATGTTGACATTTTTACATATTGGTACGCATGCATTATTTTATGGAATATTCATTATGCCCTTTACTTCTGTTAAAATGTAAATAATAGTATCTTTTTACATAAACAGACGTCCTTATGTTATTAATTTTTTACAAAAAAAAAATTAGATTTCAAAATGAAAATTTTAAATAATGAAAAGAGAAGTAGTAGGAAAAGTATTTTCAACATTTACAGAGTGAATCAGGAAAAGAAATAATGGTAAATTTTTTTGAAAAAGATTGTATCACGAGAAGAAGTGGTAAGAGTAATGAAATTCTTTTATTCAACATTTACGGATTGAATCAGGAGAATAAGTGGTTGCAAATGATTTAAAACAAATTGCTTGACAAGAAGAAAAGGAATCAAATATTGCTATACTATAAGTATCAAGATTAATGTATATAAATATATGTATATATTATTGACCTTAACACGTACAAACACACACACACACCAAATTATAGGCCAATATTGACTTTACAATATTGGCGCAATATTGTAGCACTATTATTGGCAATATTGGCAAAATGTTCACATTGCAATATTGGCCCAATATAGTTTATAATATTGCGCCAATATTGTAAACAATATCGCCCCAATAATGCGCCAACATTGTTTGCTACTTAAGCAATGTTTCAAAAGTAGTATTTTCTGTTTTAACAATTACATATAGTTTCAAAAATGCAATTTTCTCTTAGTGGGACCACAAACTATTGCACAATTATTATATTTATCAAATAAAGCAATTTTTTAGTAATAAAAATTTCAAAAGTATTATATTTATAAAATATTATAAAATATCAAGTAGGGTGTGTGTCTCCACACACCCCACAGATGAAAACTTTAGAGGACTTAGGTGAGTATATATATATACAAGTCATGGCTAAGTCATGTATTGATGTCAAGAATCATAAATTGGTACTTAGTAGTATAAGTACCAATTTATGATTAGTAAGCAGTATAAATAATAAACTTATGATAAAATAATTGCATCAAGGCATCTAATTAAAATTTTTTTGAACAATTTTTTTTAAATAATTGTTTTATACAATAAAAAAATTTCAAATTATTGTTTAAATTTCTTGAATTATTATTTTTTTAAACTAATTAAGTCAGCTTTGTATTATAAATCTTTTCAATACTTAAATAAAAAATCTTACTTTAGAGCGGTTATTTCGTAAAAACTGCAACAAATCTCCATTTTCCATATACTCAACAATTAAACATAAAGAGTTTTCAATGCTGGAAAAACCAATCATACTGACAATATTTTTATGATATCCAGTCTCTTTCATAAGATTTATTTCTTCAATAAAATCATTCAACTCAGATTGATTTGCACCATCTTTATATTAGAAGCCAAATAAATTATATGCAGTGTAAATAAATATATATATATATATATATATATATATATATATATATATATATATATATATATATATATATATATATATATATATATATATATATATATATATATATATATATTATGTATATATATATATATAAATATATATATAAATATATATATATATATATATATATATATATATATATATATATATATATATATATATATATATATATATATATATATATATATATATATATATATATATATATATACCCTTATAGTGTAGTCAAAAGAGCGTTTTAATGTAAAAAAAGTCTCTTACGACTACAATTTTAATTACCTCGTATCTTAAGCTGTTTTTGATTGTCATCGAAATGTCAAAGCAATTAATTTATGCGGAAGTACATTAAATTTAATTGTTTTTTAAAAAATTTTTAAAAGACCGCAATTATAACGACTAGAAAGTTTTTTTTAATTAGTGGTGTTTTTGTTATTGATTTAATAAAAAAACATTTTTAAAACATGCGTAAATGTTGCTACATCGACTATCTTATAGCCTGACTCGCAATAGAGTGCTGCTACATCAACTGACAAATAGCCTGACTCGCAACGGAGTGCTGCTAAATCGACTGACAAATAGCCTGACTCGCAACGGAGTGCTGCTACATCGACTGACAAATAGCCTGACTCGCAAGGGAATGCTGCTACATCGACTGACAAATAGCCTGACTCGCAAGGGAGTGCTGCTACAACGACTGACAAATAGCCTGACTCGCAAGAGAGTGCTGCTACATCGACTGAGGGTTTGGTTTGGCCAGGCAGTCTATCAATTAAAAAAAAAAATTTAATTTTAAAAACTTTTTCTGGTCTGGTTTATTAACGCGCTCTTTAAAACTACAGTTTATGGGAAATATTTTTTGATGCCACGCAAGAGACATGCAAGAGTATATATATATATATATATATATATATATATGTGTATATAAATATTTATATATATATATATATATATATAAATTTATATATATATATATATATATATATATTTATATATATATATACATATATATATATATATACATATATATATATATATATATATATATATATATATATATATATATATATATATAATATATATATATATATATATATATATATATATATATTTATATATTTATATATATATGTATATACATATATGTATATATATATATATATATATATATATATATATATATATATATATATATATATATATATATATATATATATATATATATATATATATATGTATATACTTATATATATATTTATATATATATATATATATATATATATATATATATATATATATATATATATATATATATATATATATATATATATATATATATATATATATATATATATATATATATATATATATATATATATATATATATATATATATATATATATATATATATATATATATATATATATATATATACTAAGAGAGTTCTTGATTAAGAAATTTTTACATAAAATTCTGCAGTGGCAGGTGATTGGGCTAGTAAAGTAAAAGTAACTCTAGATTAAATGCAAATTATTTATTTTATCGCAAATGAAACCAAAGAAAGAGATAAAAGAGAAAACAACTTGCTTACTTTCGGTTTAGAGAAATCAGCATAAGGTCATAAAGTCAAAGCAAATGAAGAAGATAAATAATCAAACAATTTTAAAACAATCGTGCAAAAGTTGAAGATTAATGTCAAAATCAAATATGTTATCAAATTAAAGTCAAAAATGGATATAAAGCTCCATATATTGTTGTTTTAACTGAAATATCGGAACATATTTCTATTTTAAAAAATACTGAAGAATTAAAGAAAGATAAAACCTACGAAAATGTATTAATAAATCCTGATTTGACTGAATATGAACGGTACAAATCAGAGCTACAAAGGATAAAAACAAAATTGTTTCTATAACTCACTCAGCTCCTTTAGGGAATGTCAAACAGGGTCATAATTTATCAAAGTGTTGTTACCTAATGAATAATCTTAAGTCTTCTAATAAACATAAGAATCCCATCAGATTATATCTAAAAACAATATATGGCTTTCTAATAAACTTAATGGCTAGAATGATGAATCAACAAAAACTCAGTATAATAAGTTTGAAATTAAAATAAAAAATGATGCTAGGAACAATATAAAAAAATTAGAAAGTGCTATAGTGAGCAAATTTAAATCAAATCCTAAACTGCTTCATAAATATATCAATGAGAAGAAATCAGTGAAAGTTTAAATTTGAGCTACACAAATTGAAAATGGGGAAATCATTAAGGATCAATTTGATATAGCTACTAAATTAAATAAATATTTTCATTCAGTGTATGTTAATGATAATGATGCAAGTAATATTGAGTTTCATAATATACCTTCACATTTGAGCATTTAGGAACACCACGTTTGATGGGGCGCCACAGTGCTAGTTTACACCCAGTATAGTAATAAACAGGCTTAGTTGGGAAACGGGAGCGATCGCTCTCGAATACTGACCACGGAAATTATATTTAGTTGCGAAAAACTGGCCAGGTTTTTTAGTCATTTTGAGAACATTGAAGTTTATTTTCAAAACAAAAAAATTTTGTTTTACGGACATACATGGAAAAATAAAAAAACATAAATGTTCTTAAAACATTTTGGTGCAAAAGAATAAAAAGAATATTTGGGAACATTAAAAACCCGCTAAAATAACAAATAAACTAATTCTATTGGTTCCAAAATACGCTGACTAAGCAAAAAAAAGTTCTAGAGTATTCTGTTGAAATGTTTTAGAAATTGTATTATTCAGATTTGTTATGTTTTGAGATTTCGGCATAAATCGTATATTGCTTAATTACAAAAATAAATATTTTAAATATATATTAATTAAATTGTCAAAATTTAAAAAGTTTATTATAAATTATTGATTTTAATAGTACATTCAAATTTTTTATTTAAAAAGTATGAATTCCTCATGTAAATGTAAATTTGTGTATCTGTTGTTTATCGTAATGTATCTTTTAAAGCAATTTTTATGATTTATACAAAGACTTACAAAAATAATTGTGCTTTCAATGAAGCTTTAATCGTTAAAGTTAATAAAACTAATTATGTAACAAATATATAAGAAGGTTCTGGTTACTAAACAAAATCAAGGCATACAAAGTATGCGTTGAACAAGCACTGCGCCTGAGGTCATGACAGAACACAAATATATATAGCAAATAATTAGATATAAAGAAAAGTTTCTAGACATTGGTTTACTAACTCTAATTATTTTAGCTTCAGTTGCCATTCTTAAAAACTCATTATACTTTTTTTGCTTTAAAAACTAATTAAAATTAAAAAGCCCACTCACTAAACATCAGCGATATTGTGAAGCAGTTTCGCTTCCTTGTCATAAAGTATTTTTAACCTTTTTATTTGATTTCTATCTTGTTAATTTAATTTCTATAGTAATTCAATGATTTAATTATTTCATTTGTTTATCTTACTAAGAAGAATTGCTTCAAATATGTTGAACTTTTCAAACTAGGCGTAACATAAAATAGGTATTAAAAAAATTAACTTTTTTATTTATAAAATAAATTAGCTTAAATAACACTAAAACTTGTAAACTTTGTTTAATAAAGAATACTTGTTTCCTTTTTAAATAACCGTTAGATGTTACTTTATATAAAAAACATCACCTAATTTTATGAAAAAAATTATAAAAGAGCGATGTTTCGAAAACACTTGTTCTAAACGTAATTTATTTAGCATTAAGTTTTTTTGCGTTTAAAGATATTTTATTTGTCATTTTTTTTTTTTTTTGTAATTGTCTCTCATCGGTCCAATTAATCTTTTGCACTTTTTTTTTTTGCTTTTAGAAATGTTCTCAAAACGACTAAAAAACCTGGCCAGCTTTTCGCAACTAAATATTATTTACGTGGTGAGCAATTGAGAGCGATCGCTCCCGCTTCCCGACCAAGCCTGAATAAATGATCTAAAATTAACTGGTAACAAAATCTTAACTATTAAAAAAATAACTTAAAAAAAAATTGAGAAAACCTTTCAAAACTTTAACTGCAACATCAACATCAGAACTTTTGATCACACATTGACAATCAGCAAATGAACTGCTTCTAGAATTACTAAAATACTTTGTTTTGGCAAGAACGTTTGCATTAATCTTCGCGACAAAAACGTTACCAAATGCTCCTTCGCCAATTTTTTTTTCTAAAATAATGTTTTTGTAAGAAATCTTCCATTCCTGAGAAGAAACCTTGTAGTACTCCTTGGAGCTTCTAAAAAAATAAATATCCCAAACCCATTTCTTTGCTACCGAAATATATTATATATATATATATATATATATATATATATATATATATATATATATATATATATATATATATATATATATATATATATATATATATTTATATAAATAGTCGGAAATTTTGAACCAATTCACAACTTGTAAGCAAATTTTATTTTATATTGGTATAGCAAATCCTTTCTAAATTTGTTAAGTTTAGTTTCCGTATCTTCATATGAAAGCTTTTTGAGATCTGGAAAAGGTTTTGTGGTTTTTCTTTAAACCTTTTTAAATTCTACTATATCATTATTTACAGTTACTCACTGGTGCAAAATATAATGACTTAACTATATCTAAATTTAAAGAGTTCCTAATATTAATCCCAGTGACCTATGCATAATAATGCATAAACTTTTAAACAGTAATAAACAAATAAAAAAAGGTTTATTTACAAACTGACTAAACTTTGGAACAGCGAAATTAATTATGCAAATTAATATAATTAAGCCCTGCTTATACTCTATTAAAAAATTAGAACATTAAATTGAGAACAATTAAAACAAAATTTCAATTTTCTTAAATCACAGCTTTATTATATAAGTAACAATTTTTGTTTGTTTTTTACAATTAAATTCATTGTAAAATAAGCTTTTACATTACAATAACCTTTCCATTTTCAAGGTCAACAAGCAAAAGAAAAATAATTGCTTGATTATCTTCAATCTCATAGACTACATTTACAAAGTTTTATTTAAATAAGGGATTAAATTGTTAATTCTAAGAACCTTACCTTTATGTTAACTTTCATATTTTTTTTTTGTTGGATAATTTTCCCAACAAGATAATTAAGATCATTTAAAACATTAAGCAAGAGGCCTTATTTTTCTTCATTTTCTAAATGAGATAGTCTTGCATCCTTAAATTTTTCCCATAACTCCTCTTTTTGTTTCAAAATCAAAATATCTTGTTCTTTTCTTTCTTTAGGAAAAATCTTTTTTTTCAAAAAGTTCTAGAAAACTCCTTGTTCTAATAATTTATTGCAAACTACTGAATAACTCATAGTTTGTAAAGTCTATTTTCTTACCACCAAGCATTTTAGTTTTGTAAAAGTATTTATGTTAACATTTTGCTTCCATAACATAACTATAAAAATCCAACTGTGCTTTTAATACTTTTTGGTTTTTAAGGTGGCACCTAACAATATATATGCATCATGTGCTTCTTTTGAAGTCAACAATTATGTTTTTTATACAATATTTCATTCATTTCAAACTTTAACTTTAAATGATGTTGTTTGAATTTATCTTTAATTTTTTTAAAGTTACTTGAAGCTTTTTTAAGCGATGAGTCACGCTCATCCAAATTCTTTTTATCCAACCAGTCTAATGTTTTATTTTTCTACCACATAGTATAAGCTTGTATAGTTTGTATTTTGGCATTAGGTTTTGTACAAATTAAAAGATCTAATATAGCAAAGACACTTTCTGACGCTTTGTTTGATGTTGCAACTTACTTATATTATCAGAAGGATGCCAATAATTACCTCCAAGAAACTGATCACCAGATTGTCTTTCAAGAACAACTATTAAAGAATAACAAATCACTTTTAATGTCTGCAGTGTTAAAATATTTAAATCAGTATCAGCAGTCTTTTCAAATAATTTATCATACAAAGTATTGAATTTTAATATCACTTCAACTAAATATAGATGTTTTCAAAATCATAATTAATGATGCATTTTCACACAAGTCTGAAAGTTTCATTTTTATGGTTAGCAAAAATGGATTCATATCAAGAATACTTTTTTGTGATTCAATTATTCGCCAAAGTGAGCTAGTAATCGTTTAATCAACTATTCTAAGAGCCAGCACTTCTGCTAAATATATTTTGTTGCTAATATCTTCTTTAACTGCAAGTAAAAGATTATTTAGATTAGGCCGATTTTGAAGAAACTCTAAAATATCCTTGGAATAAAAATAAAAAGCTGCAGCATTATAATAAAGAATATTTAATCGATTACCAACAAAGGGCGCTAGCATTCACTTACTTTGTCCTTTACCAGCAAAAAATATATTAAAATACCCAGCAACTCCAGCTTTATCACTCCCCTAACATAAAAGGTTTTACATGCAATTCTTATCAATCTAGTGGTACCTGACTTTGCAGTATTGAATGAAAAAGTATTTTCATAAATACTGTTTAAAACTAACTTTTCAAATGACTTATTTGTCTTATTAGTTTCTGTTGCAAAGTTGGTTAGTAAATGCAAATTACAAAAAAAATTTAATACTTCAATGAAATCAGCTAGCTCATTTTTTTTTCTAATTTTTGCAGTTCTTTATAATTTTAGGCAGTAATTTTTTTCTCATATCTTTAAGTTAAGAGTGAATTACCCGGCCCAAGATCAGACACGCTAACTTTAAAAGAACATACAAGGTTAGAAAACTTTTTTTCCTAGCTGCTATTATCTAAAATGTCACATACATCATCTAATGTTTTGCTTAACACATTAATAGTATAATCTGAATCACTTCCAGCCATTTCAAATAATCCAAACAATAAAGTACTTCCACTTGTGGTAGTAACTTGGAAATTTTGAAAATGTCTATGGTATTTAGTGGTACCGCTACTGTGAAGACAATTACCTCAATTACTTTTTACAGTATGTGTCAATTCTTCTCTAAGTTGCAGCTGAGCAATTGCTAATGCTTTAGTCATAAACCGAGATTTTGTACCATTTGAGGGAAGCTTTTCCATATCTAATTTTGGTAGTTTTTTTAAAACAATGGTGATAACCTCATTAACTATATTCATGCTGACATTTGAAGAAACTAATTTCATAATAACATTTCTTATATCATTAGAATACTTTCCATTTTGAAATGTTCTTATTTTGCTATTAAGGAGAAAACAATTTAAAGAATTCAAATTTTTATTTTCTTTGTATAATAATTTTTCTTATGTTAGGAGAGTTATAAAAAAAAAAAAAGGGGCGTGGGGCACTAGTTATTAAAAATAAAAATAAACCTACAAAAAAAAGGGGCACTAAATCCTTTAAAAAAAAAAGAGGGCACTAGCTTGTTTTTTTTAAAGGATTATTTTTTACCCCTCCTTTTTTTTTTTTTTTAGATATAGAGGAATTTTTGTTTAGAAATTGACAATTGCGTCAAAACCTGTGTCATTGGCTCGCTTTAAAACCTGTGTCGTTGGCAAGAAAACTAAACTAAGGTTTTCTCAGTAAAGCAATTTGAGTTCTTGCATAGGATTTATAAGCTTCATTAATGCAAATATAATAGAATACAGTTCTATAAGTTACACCTCAGGATACATCGATGTGCTCAATGTTCACAATATATTCATTCCTTATGATGTTTTGTATAAACCTAGTTATAAAATTAAAACTCTCACTTTAAAAAAACTTACGCATAAATAAAATGATTTGAATTCCTGAATATTAGACTTGTTTTTTTGTTCTTAAGAATTCTCAAAACCAAAGCAGCAACAACAACCAAAATAGGAGCTAAAACTGCTGCCAAGATAATATATATTTTTTCTAAATGTAAAATTAAATAAAAATTTCTTAATACAATACAATGAGTTATAAAAAAAAATATTGAAAACAAAAATCAAACAAACAAACAAGAAAAACACAAATAACTAAAAAAAAAGACAAGATAACACATACAAACTGATTCCCACGCTAACCCTTCATTTTGGATTGATCGCACGTAAATCATGTGCAATTAGCATGTTACTCACATGTAAATCTTATGTTATTCACATGGTTTTAAAGAATTAATAAACAATTCCTTTTTCAAAAAAAGATAAAATACAAAAAGATATTGGTGTCAGTAAATAACATCGTAATAACAGTAAATAACAATAAAAAACGGAAGGGAAAACATGAAAAGGCAGCGAGGAGAAAGTGAAAAATTTATTTAAAGAAAAATTAAATATAAACGAAGAAATACATATAGAACGAGCACACCAAACAGGGAAGAAAGAAGATAACGACAGTATAAGAAGAAGAACGATAGTAGTAAAATTTCTTGATAACAAAGATCGTGAAACTGTATTACAAAACTACAAAAAGTTGAAGTTATGGAATGAAAAAGTATACATTAATGAAGACTTCAGTAAGCGAACAACAAATATTCATAAGCAGTTTTTTATTAAAGCTAAAGAAATACGTTCTTCAGGTAACTTTGCTAAAGTGGTTTATAATAAATTAATCACAAAGTCTTTTTAAAAGACTATTATCAATTATTAATTTTAAAAAATATGTTTTAATATATATATATATATATATATATATATATATATATATATATATATATATATATATATATATATATATATATATATATATATATATATATATATATATATATATATATATATATATATATATATATATATATATATATGTATATATTTGTTTATGTATGAAGTGTGTGTATGTGTGTGTACATATATACATATGTATATAAAAACCTTCGAATATATTCAAAATTACAAAAACATTTAAAATGGATTCATCTTATAGAAATGCTTTTGAAAAAGTATCAAATTTATTTCAAACTAATACTTTTAATTTAGAAATGGAATCTATCCAGATATTAATTATTTTAATGAGATTAATGGACCTAAATTTGAATGCTCTTACTTTTATCCAGATAAAATTAAAAGCATTTTAAAAAGTGATGATAATCATGATTATTTTAATGTAATCCACATTAATATAAGAAGTTTAAAAAAAAAATTTGATAACTTTTTTAATATAATTTGCGAAACAGAAATTTTTTTTAACGTTATTTGTTTAACTGAAACTTGATGTACAGAAGAAGATTTTAAATCAAACTCTAATCTCCATCTTCTAGGTTTTAATACAGCGTTTTTTAAGGGTAATGTTAATAAGCGTGGAGGAGGAGTACTTTTTACATTAAAGAAAACATTGCGTATAATATTAGACGCAAAATGATTGTTTCTGATGAAAATATTGAGATTTTAATGGTTGAAATAATAAACAAACATTTTAAAAATATTTTATTAAGCTGCTACTATCGGTCCCCGACTGGAAGAACTGAGTACGTAAGCAAATGTCTAATAAGTAATTTAATAGAAAAAACTAACTAAGATAAGAAAAAAAATCACATACTTGGTGATTTCAATTTAGACTGTTTCCATTATAATAAAAAAACAAAATATAACAAATTTTTATGATTATTTATACCAAACAGGAACAATACCCATTATTGATAAACCTACTAGAATAACAAATCATTCGTCCTTTTTAATTGACAACATTCTAACCAATGACATTTTTATTACAACGCTTAAAAAAGGCATTGTAAAAACCGATGTTTCTGACCATTTTCCCATTTTTTTCTGCATGAGCGCAAAAAGCAAACCAAGTATGCATGGAAAGGAAACAGTTTAAAAACGTGTTTACAACAACACTAACCTAAATCTATTTAAATAGCAACTTTTGACTCAAGGCTGGAGCTACATAAATTTCAATGACGATGTAAACCTTATCTATAACTCTTTTTTTAAAGTTTTTATAAAACCTACAACTCAAACTTTCCATTGCGTAAAACAATTCTTAACGCCAAAGACCTATCTTTGTCCTTGGATAACCAAAGGAGTTAAAAAGTCCTCAGATATAGTGCAAAAAACTTTATGTTTAGTATCTAAAACTAAATCAGAAAAGCATAAAATCACTTACACAGTCTACAAAAATTTATTTGAAAAACTCCGCGAAATAGCCAAAAAAATTTACTACTCTGACTTGCTTATAAAGCACAAATATAATTCAAAGCAAGTTTGGCAAATAATGAGGATATTACTGGAAAACATAAGACGTGCACAAAATCTATGCCGACTGCAATAAAAATTAAAAACAAAATAGTTAGCGATTTGAAGGAAGTTGCCACCGAATTTAACAAGTTTTTTTTAACAATTGGACAAAGTCTATTAAATAAAAATCCTTATGTAGACAATAACTCTATTGATGAATTTATTGTATAAACAAATTCAATTCTGAACTTTTCAAATATAACATTAAGTGAAATTAAAATAGCATATAAAGCAACAAAAAGAAATAAAGCAAATGGGCCTGAGGATATAAATGGGAACATTATAATCAACTCTTTCAATGCCATTAAAGATATCCTCTTTAAAATTTTTAAAGCATCTATTACTCAAGGATCTTTTACAGATAGCTTGAAAATAGCAAAAATAACTTTAACAGGCAACCCTATAAACGTAACAAATTATCGTCCTATCTCAGTTTTACCAGTCTTTTCAAAAATATTAGAAAAAATAATGTACAACAGATTGTACACTTATCTTATTGACAATAAACTTTTTTTATAAAAATCAGTTTGGTTTTCAGAGAAAAAGTTCTATTGATCACGCTATTCTCCAAGTAACACGCAGTATTGCTGACTCTTTTAAGAATTCTCAATTTACTCTTGGCATATTTACTGATTTGTTAAAAGCTTTTGGCACTGTTAATCAACATATTTTATTGAAAAAGCTAGAAAGCTATGGTATAAGAGATGTAACCCTATACTGGTTTAAAAGTTATCTAAGTAACCGTAAACAATTTGTTTATAACAAAGAATCTTCGCCTCAATTTTTAACGAATGAAACATGTGGTGTTCCCTAAGGATTTATACTTGGGTAACTCTTGTTTTTAATATACATAAATGATCTTTACAAAGCTTCTAATTTACCGACTATAATTTTTGCTGACAATATGAGTTTATTTCAGTCCAACGAAGACATTAAAATACTCTTTAACAATATGACTGAGGAACTTAAAAATATTTCATATTGGTTCAAAAAAAATAGGTTGTCTTTAAATACCGATAAAAAAAAAAGGATACTTTTTCATTCAACTTCTAAAAAAAAAGAAAATTTAAAATATCTTGCCTGACTTATATATTGACAGAACAGTAATAAAAAGAAAAAAAAATACAAAATTCTTAGGAGTTATAATAGATAAAAACTTATCTTGGAGGCAACAAATTGATAATATTTCAATGAAAATTGCTGAAAGCATTGGAGTTGTATATTAAGTTAGACATATATTAAATAAACATCAATTATCACAACTATATCATTCATTTATTCATTGCCATTTAAATTGTGAAAATATAATATAGAGAAGCGTTCACAAAACCAAACTTAAATCTCTCTATCGACATCAGAAATACGCAGCTCGCACAATTAATTTTGCCATGCGTTTTTCAAGCTCAACATCACTTCTTAAAGAATTGAATGTTTTGAATATTTACGAACTAAATGTTTTGAATATTTTATGTTTTATGTTTCAATGTAAAGAAAATATATAACCCAAAATTATTTAACCTAACTTCGAATTTTCTTTTAAATGGCCTTATTCTTCTTTTAAACAGATAGTAAAAGAAATTATCTTTTCAACACAAAATATTTATATCTCTTTTTAGTATTTGAGTTGTTTTTTATATTTATTTTAATTTATACTTTATTTTGTTTATTATATAGACTGTGAAGAATATTAGAATATTGTATTCTTTTTGTTATATAGATTGTAGAGGGCTTCATGATAAGATTCTGTGATTTTTTAGAAGTCCTGCCGGTAATGTATTTAATGTAAATTTACCTTGTACATATTCTGGCAAATAAAAATAATAATAATAAAAAAAATAATAACATCAAAGTTGTCAAAGCAACAGATATCGAAAGTGATTATAACTCTGATAAAGCAATGAAAAAAAATTGACAAAAATTATCTTTAATTTATAATAAGTTTAGATAATATAAGAGTTTTATATAAGAGTTCAAATAGTTTAATGTAAATAAATAAAGGAGTATATAAAAACAAAGTTAAAATATCTCTAAAAACACTTTATAACAAAAACAAAAAATTTTAAATTAAAAAAGTGTTCTATAAAAAAATTAAATTGGAAATGCATTATAAATAATTTATTAAAAAGTATAGACTTACTATATCCAGAAACATTTAGCATTGCTAAAACAGAGAAACAACTATATACTAACATCTCTCATAAACATCATTAATCTCTCATAAACTTGATTAATTAAACTAAAAACAATAACGGGTTTTTTGCTGATTATTTAGCAGAATAAAAAAATTCAACAAATTAATCAACAATAAAAAAATCAACAAGCAGCGTCAGAAGTAAACATGAGGCCTAGAAAGCTCAACTAAATGTTTACAAGCAGAGGTCTGCAACTTTGTAAAATTATCAAAATTACTTATGTAAGACCACATATAGAATTTGCTATCCAAAAGTGGTCACCCGATATTAAACGGTTCAACCAGAGCTAAATTTTTTAAAGCATTTAATGTTTTTTTTCTAGACTGAGTATCCCCTGAATCAGTAACAAATCATTTATCTTCCTTATTTTTCAAAAATATTAAATCTGTTTAAATCTTGTTTTTTATTAATCTTCTTTAAACTTTACTGATTCTGTTAATTTATTTTCTTTTCTACTAGTTTTAAAATTAAAAACTTAAAGACATCTTTCTAAGCAAGGATTCAAATAAATAGTCTCCGGACATCATTTAAATTATTTGAACACAAAAGATGCTGCTCTTTATAGCAGTAACCATTATAGTATTTATAGCAAAGAAAAAAAAGAAGAAACACTACTATGATGCAATAATGGTTGAAGGTTGGCTTCAAGAGTATTTGCATAAAAATGTTCATGTAATAAAGAACTTAAAAAAAAAAAAAAGCAACTTCAATTATGTTAACGCTGTGTTTTAAGTCTCTTAAGCTGTATTTGATTGTCGTCGAAATGTCAACGCAATTAAAGAAATGCGGAAGTACATTAAATTTTATTGTTTTTTAAACATTTTTTAAAAAACCGCAATTATAACGACTAGAAAGTTTTTTTTAATTAGTGGTTTTTTTGTTTTTGTTTTATTAAAAAACATTTTTAAAACATGCGTAAATGTTGCTACAACGACTATCTTATAGCCTGACTCGCAAGGGAGTGCTGCTACATCGACTGACAAATAGCCTGACTCGCAACGGAGTTCTGCTACATCGACTGAGGGTTTGGTTTGGGCAGGCAGTCCATCATTAAAAAAAATAAAAAATTAAGTTTTTAAACTTTTTCTGGTCTGGTTTATTAACGCGCTTTTAAAAACTACAGTTTATGGGAAACTCTTTTTAACTACCATGCAAGAGTATATATATATATATATATATATATATATATATATATATATATATATATATATATATATATATATATATATATATATATATATATATATATATATATATATATATATATATATATATATATATTTCTCTACGTTCGACCTTTGGTGTTACTGATCACGTTATGATCTCTCAAAAACTATTGTCTTATTCTTCTTAAATATTAGAATCCTTTTTATATCGTACCACTTACAACTACGTTAAAGCTGACGGGAGGTATTTAAATAATATTTTTTCTAATGGGCCTTTGATAGAAATTTTTGGTTATCCTGCTAAAAAATGCGCTTCTTAAGTAGCTTTTCGCATTAAGGCTGGCATGGAGTTTATTATTACCTCTCTTTTAATACGATTCCAAGTCAAGACTCACTTTTGTTAACTGTTTTTCTATGTTTGTGCTGCTGCAATTTCTAACCGTAACCATTACTTCCATATTTATCGCAAAAATAATTTTCCTGAAAACAGACATCTGAATACTATTGCAAGAAACTTTAAGGTGTTGTCTAATGCTAAAATCCGCTAAAAGGTTAAAGTGTTGTCTAATGCTAAAATCCGCTATTCTCAGGTCACTAAATTTCGTATTTCATTATGAAAAATAAGCTCCAGAGACTTGAAAAAACTTTAAAAGTGTCTATAATAAGGGCAAATCTGTTAATTCTCCTCTCTGCATAGTCAAGATTTTGTTACCTAACCTAAAAGCAAAGCTAAATTTATTTGACAGGAGATGTTCACTAATCTCATATCTTAATTCCTCTAATCACATTTTATCTAATATTGGCGACAAACAGGTTAATCCATTACTTGACATTCATATTATTCCAACATTGGTACTTGATGTACTGTACATATTATTCCAACTTCATGCTGCATCGACAGCCTTAATTTATAAGAGCCCCATGCTGTAGTAAAATTGAGATTTTTTTTAAGCTTAAAGCTTTGCTATAGCATGGGGTTCTCATAAATCAAAGCTGTTGCTAATAACATTTTGAACTTTCACTCAGATAAAACACATTTTTTCAGCTAATCATAATGGCAACACTCTAGATCTTCTTATATTTATAAACGGTTATGTACCAAAAGACTCATTTAACCTTCATCTTCTAGGATTAACCTTTACTTGTGATCTTTCACGGAAACTACATATCAAATCGATTTCAAAACTAGCAACTCCTAGGGTTGAATCTCAATATCGTGCTTGCCACTTTTTAACTTTAGAATTTATTATTTATCTTTATGAATCTCAAATCTGTCCGTGTATGGAATACTGCTGCTGTATCTGGAGCAATCTTCTATTGACCTTTTATATTTTAGACAAGTTGCAAAAACGCGTTATAAACATAATTGAACTTTTTCTTGCAGCCAACCTTCAACCATTGTTACATCTTGCTTCTATTTCGCTTTGATTTAATGTTGCAATAAATGCTGCTTTAAAGAGTTTACGACTTGTGCCATCTACTTAAATTCACTCTTGTCTTACTCGTCATTCAATTAAGTCTCATTCTTTTAGTGTGACTATTTATAACTGCTCCAAAAATTCTTAGAAAAAAATTGAGTTTTATCTGAGCCACTAAGAGATGTGGCTCTTAGTGGCTTTAGCAGAAGTGAAATTATTTTTAAGTTTATATACTCCCTTTAAAAGAGTGCGCAGTAGGTTAAAATTTGCTTTTAACAGAAAAAATTAAAACTCATTAAATATTAGGTCAATTATTTACTAAAATTAGCATGAGTGCTAATATGAGATCTGCGCATCTTATGGAAGTGATATTTTTATATTTAGTTTCTATGGATGTCTAATTTTGCTTATCAAAAACATTATTTTGGTAGTTGCAGATGTTTTATGTGTGTTATATACACTAGAATTAGTTTGTGCATTAATATAGGGTTTGCTCTTTTTAACAGGGATATATTTATCATTTAGTTGCTATGGTTACCTAGCTTTATGGATATCTTATTTACATAGCAAAAACCTATTTTGACAGTTGCAGATTTTTTACGAGTGCTATATTCATTAAATTTGGCATGAGTATCAAGGCGAGATTATACTTTATATGGAAATCAGATTTCCATTGCAACTAAATGATCTCCATTTTAGTTTCAAATAAATACCTATATTGCTTAACATCCATATTTAGTTACACACAGATAAATGGATTTTTGAACAATTTTTATTAGATTTTCAACCGTCCTACTTTAAATAACTATAAAATGTTGAATATTTAGGTAATTAATTTTAGGTGAAGATTTAGGTGATTAATAAAAGTAACAAAAAATATTGCAATAAAACATTGAATTTGAAAAACATAAATACATGCATAAAATAAGAAATCATATTGTTGGTGAGTCGACAGTTGGAGCATGAGGCAAATCATCAACTCCTTCTGGGAGTTGAGATTTTGAATTTTGAGAATTAGACCTCCTTATACTGCTGATTATTGAGTCTGGTGAGCACAAAAGATGGCAAAATACATCATAGTTTGTTGTCGAACGACTGCATCTGCATGTGCAGTTTTCACGGAAACGTTTGAAATTTTTATTTTGTTCTTCCTATGCATTTTCAGAGAGCATGCCAATAGGGAAGACCTTTCTCCTTACAACATTTTATCCTCACAATCTTATCTTCGTACAATAAAATCTTGTGCAAACTTTGTGGCATGTATTACCATAGGTAGCTCTGTACATGCAAATGATCCACCTAAAAGAGACAATCAAACATGTTATTACGAAAGCCAAGTTAGCTACAGCTCAATATAAAAATAATATTAACAAGTTAACGTACCTCAAGGTAGTATTTTTGAAATGCATCTGCATTAGTTGGCAGAGCTGATTACAATGTGGCCAAGATGACAGCCACTTTTGTACAGCTGTTGTACATTCAGTTTACAAATTTCAGCTACATTAATTTCAGATTGGAAAAAACGACTAGCTGCGCTTCCATTGTTGGATGTCTCAAAACCACCAGATCTGGGCACATCAACAATTAATCCAAGATAACTTAACTTTTATGCTATGCGTCTACTACGTTTGGTTATCAAATTTGTATTTCATTGTTTTAATTTATGCATGTAACGACTACAAGCCATATTGTAGGCCAGAGCAGTTTGCATTTTAATTTTTTGCTACAATTTTTTCATTATTGTTCATCTTTTTTAGTGTGCTGCACACACTGAGCAGGACTGTGATGTAATGGTTACGACTGATAACGATGTTGCCACTTTACCATCTGCCATAATTATTTCAATTTAAAAAAATTTATTTTTCTTATATTCATTGCTACTTAAGTAAAGTGAACATTGCTTTGTATAGAACTAACGCGACGAAAATAAAAAAATTGCTTAGCAAACAAAAACAGGCTATAATGAAAGTTTCAAATGTAGATAGTTTCTCACACACACAAACACTATTTAACGAACTTAATATCCTAAATGTATATAAACTAAACCTCTATCATGCTCTTATTTTATTGTTCAATTTTGATAAAAATGTACTACCAATGTTATTTTATTCAACTTTTGAAAAAAAGAAATCACATATATCCTACTAGATTTTCAAAATACAACTTCAATAATTCAAAACATATTATTCCGCTACTAAATTCTCTATGGTAAACCAAGGACCAAAGTTGTGGAACATAATATTAAATATTGAACTGAAAACTAATTATTTTCTTAAGCAACTCAAATCAAAAGTAATTACTTAAGTACTGACTTTTGATAAATGAAAGTGAATTAACGTCTTTCTAGTAAATCTTCTTTATATTAGAAATCAATGGTTAATAGTTAAATAATTGATTAATTTATGTTATTAATACATAGTTAATCAACATCTTCTTTTTGAGAAATTTTTTTATTTTTGCGTTATTTACAATCTTTTTTTTTTGCTGTTTATTTGTTTTTACTAAATTAGTAATAAAAAGTTTTATAAATAAGTTAAACTATAAACTGCTCTAACAATAAAATATTTATATAAAATCATATCTTCTAAATTTTCAAACCAATTCTTAATTGTTATTTTTGTCATTTTATTACTTTATTAAACATGTTTCATCTATTTTACAAAACAATTCAAAAATCTTATTCTTTCAAAAACTATAAACTTTATACGATATATTTACATTTTCTTTTATAATATAAATCAGGAATATATAGACATTGAAGCTATATTTTATTGTTAAACTATATTTTGTCTAGTAATGACGCATTTTTTGAGACTTAATGATAAGACTAAATTTTTTTTCTTTTAGCCCCGGTCATGAAATTATTTTTTTAAGTTACAGTATAAAATTTTTTTTTATCGCAAAAAAAGTGTAAATAAATAAATGATATAAAATATACTGATGTAATTTTTTTTAAAGACAAAAGTGTAAATAAATAAATGGTATGAAATATACTGATGTATTTTTTTTATCGGCAAAAGTGTAAATAAATAAATGATATGTAATATACTGATGTAATTTTTTATCGTTAAAAGTTTAAATAAATGAATGATATGTAATATACTGATGTAATTTTTTATCGGCAAAAGTGTAAATAAATAAATGATATGTAATATACTAATGTTATTCAATTGAGTTAATTTAAGAATTGCTAATAAAATACTCTTCTTCTATTGATACATCTGTAATTTCTTTAAAAAACTAAAAAACGCAATGCACGACAGTTCACTTTTGAAGATGGTTTTTGGTTGTACCAAATTATTTGTTTACAGACATCAACAAAATAAGATAGTTCAAGTGGAACAAGGCATGTGAGAAATAGACTTTGTTCACTTCCAAGTAAACAAAGTCTATTTCTCAGTTGTAGTTTGCTTGTATATGGACTGCCTAATACTACTACCAAATCTTTTTTGCCACAATTTAAGGCGTTTAAGAGACGATAAATCAAATAAATTATTTACTTTTTCTAGCAACAGACACAAACGAAAGGCTGTATGATATAAAAATGCTTGAAGACTTACTTCAGCTGAATAGTCTTACACTACAATTTTGTTTTCTTATAACATAGAGTTTTTTTTTTTTATTTATCTCTCAGAGAATTGTAAGTTAGATTAATGTTGAACCCAACAGCCATGGCTTCATTTTTCAGTGTTTCGTAATCCTGCTTAGTTAACCCACAATACAGAAAAATAGCTAAAGCTTTTGTAGGAAAATATGGTGATGATACTGAGCAAGACCCATCTGATTCAGCTTTGATCATTTGACCTAGAAGCTGCGCATCTTTTTGCCTACCTTCTTGCTTTAAAAGATGAATAGCATATAAGATTAGCTCTTCTAATGTTCTTGACACTGCTAGCTCCAGACATTGCCTATGCTTGGTTTTGTGCCTGCATTTTCAAATTGTACTTTTGACCTTCCCACGGAACTGGAAGTAACTGAGGGCAGTGGTGTTGATAAAAGCGCTTCTTTGTCTACAGCAATATAATTCATATCTAGTGTTATTATTGTATCCAAATATCTATTTTTTATATCCTTTGGTAAACTCATTTAAATTTATCACTGACGATACAAGACATATCTACTTTAAATTTGCAAATTAATTAGCTTAAAAACTGTTCGTGAGCATTAGAGTTATCCATATTTGTGATCACTTTTTCTGAAAATATTAACAATAAAATAAAAAAGCGCTTGGGTTTTTCTTTAAATTTGGCACACTTAAATAATGAAGTAAAACCTTTATGTTATGCCAATTCTATATTTTTTTATTACTGCTTAAAACGATACTAGCATTCATAACTTTGGCGAAGTATTAACTTTTAAATGTTAAAATGCAATGAAATAGCAATCAATACTCTTATGCAAAAATATTTTTTAAAATTAGTTATTTATAGCAACCAATTAAAATTATGACTTTGATAAAAAGTGTGAATCTCATTTTAATTCATGTATCTAATATAGTGTACACAACATAAATAAAAATCTTTTAAAATAACGTTAATACAAAAATAAGTTATTGCTTTATAAAAATTGGTTCCATAACAACCAAATTTTTCTCAATATGTAGCTTGAATACGTCTGTCTACCTCTATAAAACCAAGTGTTTCATAGAGGTAGCTTCCTTATAGGTTAAAGAACTGTTTATGACCATTCATTTGCTACCCTAACCCGCCGCAAAAAAGATTTATTTCGACACAATTAAGTAATAAAAATAAGCTTTTGTGTCATACCTATGCTAATAATAACTTATTGCATCATAAAACGACATTAGCATCCAAACTATGGCTAAGTATTACCTTTTAAATGTTAAACTGTATTAAAATAGCAATCAGTACTGTTGTCATACAAAAATAATTAAATAAAACTATGTAACGATGTAAACAAAAACATAAAAAAATTGTCAACTTTTCACCAACAAATTATTATAAAGGCATATCAAGACAAGAATAAATGGAAGTATCATTAGCAAACAATGATACCTAGATGGAAGAATTTCTGAAAGATCGTTACTGTAAATTAAAAAAATTTTAGGACTAAAGATAAAACCTTGAGGAACCCCTGAATTTATTGGAATTGAAAAAGAGTGCTGTTTATTGAAGACAACTTTTATACTACAATCGATAAGAAAGAATTACTCAATATTAAAGATGTTGCCTGATACACGTTAAGAAAAAATTTTTAAATAAAAAAATTAATAAAACCTAGATGCTAAAATTTATCAAAAGGTTTAAAAATGTAAAAAGCAATAGCCTTAAGATCTCTGCATCAATCTAATGCAAAATAAAACGTATTGGTTATTACCTTTAATATATCAGCAGTAGATCGAAATCTATATTGAGAATCAGAAAGTAAATTTTTAGATTCAAAATGAGATTATAGGTGTTTGTTAATTAAAGACTCAAACACCTAGGCTCTGATTGTAAAAATATTAATGAAACGGTAGTTTTACGAATCAGATTGCTCTCTAGAATTTTTGAAAATAGGGATATCATATATCACTTTCCAGAAAGATGGAAAACTAGACTCAGATGAGCGCTTGTTAAACAGTTTTGAAAGTATGGAAGACTGCTCCGGAGAACACTTTTACAAGACAATGACATGTATGTTGTCTGAACTACAAATTGTAGATGAGTCTAAGCAGGAAATTACTTTTAATACAAAAACTGGAGTGATACGAGTGTCAAGTAATGAATCAACCTGTTTTTCAGCTATATCAGGTTGAACGCAACAAGTGAAATTAAATGACAATATTGGTGAAAAGCTCTTTCAAAACAATTCAGCTTTTTTGTTAGTTGAGATGACAAAATCTGAACCATACAAGAAAGGTGGAATAACAATTCGCCCTTATTATAGATATTGTTAAAGATTCTCCAGAAATCATGAGAGCCTAATTATTGATATAAAGTACGCAATTTTGCAACCTGAGTGGGCTATGACGTTAGACAAAACCTTTTTTACAATGGTTTGTAGCAACATTAAACAGACGTCTGTTTACTGGAGTATTGTTTGGTTAATAGATAAGAAAGTAATTGTTTTGATTGGAAGCAGTAATTGTTTTGATTGCAGCAGCACAATGAGAGGAGAATTATGGAAAAAAAAATGCTTGACTTGGAATTGTTGAGAGAAATTAAAGTATTCCATGCAATCCTGAATCCCAGAAGTTACGTTCAAAGTAAATTTGTCAGCAGAACAACAAATGATTTCTATGAACGGGCCATTAGAAAAAAAATATCATTAAAATAGCTCACGCCAGCCTTAAGTTAGTATTTAAAAGGTACGATGAAGTAGAATTCTGATGATGAAAAAGAATGAGATCATAGTTTTAGAGATATCAAACAATGATCAGAAACACTTGAGGGTATATGTTAAAAAAACTGAGCACTGACTAGGATCAGAAACAAGTTATTAGTCAAGTTGAGAAGATAAATCATTCAAAATTTTCGAAAAGCCAGTTTAAATTTGACCATTTGGTTTAGAGATCGTTAAGGCCCGAAAAGAGTTTCGGGCCTTAATGACAGCAGAGTCACTGACGCAAGAGCTGAGTTATTCAGTGTGATGGACATTAAAGTCATCAACATCAGCGGTATTGGCTGAAGGATATTGGGAGTAGACTTGGTCAATTTTATAAAAAATAAAATCAATAAAACTGCAGTTTTGAGATAAAAGACTTAAGATAAAGACTTATGCTGCTGCAGTTTCCGATTGTATTGTGCTGCTGCCAGTTCCAATGAAAACCATTTTTTTCATAACTATCAGCTAAACGATTCTCCAGAAAAAAGATGTTAATTATTGTTAAAAAACATTGTTTGGTTTTGTCTAATGCCAAAGCCCGCTATTCTCAGATTAGGTTCTTGTGACTTATAGAGTATTTTTGAAAACATCTATATCAAAGGTAAATCTGTTATTCAACCTCTCTTGTATAGCTCTGATTTTGTCACATGACCTAAAGACAAAGCCGAATTGTTTGCTACAATCTTCTCATCAAAACAATCTCTTTATTCAATATTTGTGTTTTCCCTCATATAGACAATAAACAGGGTTTTTCATTGCCTGTTTTTCCTATCAGTCCAGCTTCTGCATCCAAAGTAATTTCTTGCTTAGACTCTTTTAAAAAGTATGGTTCGGACAACATACCTATCATAGTCTTGCAAATGTTGTCCCCAGAGATGTAAAGTTTTCCAGCCTGATTAGGAGCTCCATCTGTTATGCCTAATTTTGAAAATTCTGGAGAACAATCTGACTCGTCTAACTTCCATCCCATTAGTCTTCTTTCTTTCATATGTCTTGTTTATGAGTCTTATATTAACAAAGACTATATATTTTATTTTGAATTTAATTACTTACCTTCTGATCCTCAATAAAGACTTCAATCTTCTCATTCTACTGCTGATATGTTAACGGTAGTAACCAATAGGTTTTTTCATGCATTAGATTAAATCTCAAAGGTGTGGAGAGACTAAGCTTATCTTTTGACATTTCTATAGCGTATAATATATTTTGGCATGCTGGTTTTCTCCATATACTTTTTTTACAATGTAATTTGAAACATCTTCAAGAATATTGAACCCTTCTTTACCAATCGTAATACAAAATTTGATTCTCAATGAGTCATCTACCCTTCCTCTACTTGGATTAACTTCTACTTCCAATCTTTCATGGAAACCATATATTAAATCAATATTCAAAGCAAATAATCAAAGCAAAGCAATAATCAAAGCAAAATTAACATCTGCTAAATTTCCATCTCTTTATCGTGCTTGCCACTTTCTCACTCAGGAATCTATTCTTTATCTTTATAAATCTCAAATCTGTCCTTGTACGGAATATTGTTGTCATATCTGTGGTAAATCATCCAATTATGTCCTTTCTTTTCTTGAAAAGCTGTAAAAGTACATTAAACATAGTTAGACCTGCTATTGCAACTAATCTCCTACCATTATTACATTGTCGTAATAATGCTTCTCTTACTCTTTTCTTAAAGTACTTTAATGGGCACTGCTCTAGCGCGTCTTTAGCCATCTACTAAATTTAATTCTAGTGTTACTCGTCATTCAATTAGGTGTCATGTTTTTACTGTCGGTGTTCCTTAGTGTTCCCAAAATTCTTATACTTCAAGCATAATTCCTTGAACATCAGTTCTTTGGTACTCGCTTCTTTCATTTCAAATTCTTGATTTGAATAAAATTTGCAATCTTTCAAATTTTCTGTCAATCGTTATCTTGCTCTGCAAACCTCATTTTTTCTCTTCCAGTAATTTCCAACTGTAATTGTGGTTGCTTGCAGTTTTGTTGGAAGTGAAAATGTTAATAAATAAAAAAAAGACGAAAAGATAGAGTAAAGTGGTGCTAATTGAAAGGTGCACAATACATGCATGTATATGATATATGAACATAAAAGAAAAGTTTGTGAATTCAAACCTAGTTTCCCGACAAATGAGTGAGTTCTTACGAATGCAAACGTCCTGGCCAAGAAGATGACCTTTATCACATTTTTGGCCACGAGTCTAACAATTTAAACGAAGGTAACCATCAATACTAAGATTACAAGATGAAACATCCAAAATCAAAATAGTCTCACAAAAATCAAGTTGGTCTGGTAAATATTGCAAGAGAAAAAACTCAACAGAATAAAAATTACTTCAAAGACCATGAATATTAGTGAATAAAAGATTTAGAGAACTTGGTGATAATGATGGTTATTTGTGTTTTATACATTTTGGTACTTTAGTCAATTTTAAATTTTTAAAAGAACTTGACTCAAAGCATACACTCAGACTCATTCCAAATGGGTCTTAAAAATGCACACAAAAAGCACTAACGGAAACACCATCCATATGCAACATTGCACTGTTGATCCTCTGATATTTTACAGCTGTTGGTGGAATCAGCCTCTCTGATGGCTACCACAGAGTTCCGTACACCTATCTACCAGCCTGCCTCAAAACCATAAAACTGAGTTTTAAAGCTTTAACCTCTTTACGCGATAATTGGATCAGTAATTCGGGGGCTTTATAAACTTCATCTTCCCTCTTCTATTAAGTTTCAATTTTTATACTGGTTGCTTGCAGCCTTGTTGAAAGTAAAGATGTATAACAAAAAATTATAAATATACACACATAGTTGCACATACATTAATAAGCTGAATACCTTATAACACAATGGTGAAAACAAACTATCTACATTTTTTAACTACCAAATACTTTTAAAGTTGAAAATAAAGCTAGTAATAATAATTAAATAGCTAAAAATTAGCTATTTAAAGATTAAAGTGAGTTAAAAAACAAAAAATGAATGGTTTACAAGAAAATTAAAAAACTGCTCGAGTCAGAAAAACATTAATATGAGAACAAATTATTTTAAACATAAAAAATTATTACTAGAAAAGAATGCAACTTTACTTTACGATTAATTTGACATTGGGCTTTAGCTGGAATAAGTTATAAAAAAAGTTTTTTATAATTATCAATAACAATAATAATAATAACAACAATAATCATTATCATAATAATAATAAATAAGTTGTCAAAAAAATACTATTAACTTATAATAAATTCATAAAGTTAGAATTTAAATAAAAAATTACGGTAATAAAAGTAAATAACAAAATATTTTAGAACTTTTTTAATAAATAATTTTACAACTTTGAAATTTATTTTCATTAAAATTGCTCACTCAATTAAAAAAATAAATTGTAAATCTACTCTGCGTAATTTATATAAATTTATAGACTTACCATTTTGAGAAACATTTTGTTCTGCTAAAAAAATAAAAAAAATAAACCAACAACAGTTTTAAAAACTGATTAAATAAGAAAAGAAATTATACACTTACATCTGTTATGTTTACAAACACTAAGATCTGTTATAAACTATTTTGACCAAAATATTGTAACTAATAGTATTAAGGGGGTAAAGCTGTTCTGGTAAGACAAGATTTCGATTTTCAGCTAATTGTATAAAAAAATTGCTAAACTCGACAAAATAATTAGTAAATAAAAGTTTTCGTCCAGTAGAAGCAATACTTTTATCCAGTAGATTCAGAACTTTTGTAACTGGATTTGAAATTTCAAATTCAGTTGTAACTATTGTATTATTTTGACTTTATTTATAAATAAAAAACATTTTTTTTTAAACAAATAAAGTTACAATACATGTTTCGACTATTTTATAGTTATCTTTAGTGGGGTTAAAAAAACTTATTTAATTTTATTTACAAATATTGAAAGGTAATAAAATAAATTACAATTTTTAAATAAATTACATTTTTTTTTATTTGCGATAAAAAAGGCGTGAGCAAAGAAATATACAATAAAAAAATTATTAAATTGTTTAACAAAAGATTAACAAATAATAAAGCTTTTATGTGAAAAGTTATATTTTATGATGGTTTAATTGTTTGTTTATATCTGGATTTTTCCATTCAATGAACAAACATTGCTTAATCTTAAGCTCAAATTTATAGGATACAGAAATCTATATCGAGAAACAGTCATTATTATAATTATTAAAATAATTATTGTTAGCATGGTGCTGTAGTACCTTAAGAGTTTTGTACAAAAGATTCATTCAAATTCGTATAAGATGTGAATCAAGCTAACATTCATGGAAAATATTAAGTATCTTACGACGTCACAAGGTTATAAACTAATGTAACTCTAGAGAATCGATTAATATTGTTGTTAATTCAATTTTAAGCTATAAAATTGAATTAACTGCTTAAAAATGACTGAAACCGATTTAAAGAAATTTTTCATTTTTGCAACATCGCAATCTCATTTTCAATTTAAAAATCAGACTTTCGACTAAATAGATGGTGTTGCTATGGGCTCCCCGCTAGTTCCTGTTCTTGCTAATTTATTTATGGGTCATTTTGAAGAAAAATATATCAATAATCTTTTATGCTCAAAAATTTTTTGTCCATCATGGTTTCTTTTAAACTTTGAAATTTGTTCTCATATTTATGTTTTTCTGACTTACAGTTAACAGTTTTTAAATTTTCTTGACAACCAAAAAAAAATAATAATAATAATATATCTGTTTTGAAAGTTTCAAAAAGAATTTTGGAAAACATCTTTGTAAACTTGTATTAGGAATGTTTTAAAGACGGCTGAAAAGGAGTTTAGATAAAAAATAACTATTGCAATCAAAATCAGTTTTTGATATCGTTTACCATAATATCTTCATTTCTAAATTAGATAATTATGGAATTCAGAATGTTATAATCAACTGATAATCATAGCTTTAAATCACAAACAACTTGTATGCAACAATGGCTTTTATTTTATTATAAAATTCGTTTTTAGTGGTGTTCATCAAAATTTTGTTATTGGTCCTCTTTTGTTTTTGATTTTTAATTTTTATTTTACTTTTTGTCAATTTATTTGTTTGCTGACACTAGAAATCTCTTGCAACCAACAAATTTTATCATTCTTTATTTAAAAAAATTAAACTTGGATTTAAAAAAAATAGTTTACTGGTTCAAAAGTCTTAAAATTGAGAAAATATTTTTTTTATAACAATGTGGAAATTAAAATCAAAATTGATAACAAAAAATGTATCCATTGAAGGTTAAAAACATTTTGGTATAGTCACATTAACTGCATTATTTCATGGAACTTCCATACTCATGAGATGAGAAAAAAAACTAATTTAGCTATCAATATGTTTTCAATTTTTTGTCTTTATCAAATGTCAACCCATTACAATAATAATCCTGCAGCCGTTAAAATCAGATATGTCAGAGTTCTTCAAAAAAAATTAACATTCCAACCTTTCCAGCTAAAGTTTTTTCACAGAAAGTAGAATAGTATATTCATACTATTCTAGAAATATATATTTCTAAATGAGCCATCTTATAAAACTCCGAAGCATACTAAGCATTTTATGTGTCACGTAATGGAATAAGAGCTTTGTATGTGTTTTAAATAAGTTGAAAAAACTAATACTTTAAACACATTTATCATCTTTTCTTCAACTTTTACAAATTTAACTTCAAAATACTCGAAAAATATATTATTCTTGAACTTTAAAAAAAACTTACAAACACAGCTTGCATTATTATGACTCAAAAACCATCCATCTATACAGGAACACATATAGCTACCATTGAGATTTTTACAAACAGCATTGTTCCAAAAACACGGTGGATTTGTGCTATTACACTCATCATAATCTTAATAAACAATAATAATGAATTTGTATTTTAAATGCTGGAAACTATTTGCTTTAATTTAAAAGACATTATTTACCTTATGACAACATAAAAATTAAGTTTTATGTTGTCATAAGGTACAATAGTAATCAAAAATAAAACCTAAAAAATATAAAAGAATAAAAGATATTAAAAAAACGATATTTAATGATGAAAAATGATTAATGATAAGATGATAGTTAAAAGACATCAATAAAAAGATGTATATAGTTTGATGTAGTATTTTGTAAGATTACCATTCTAAAACTATACAAAAAAAAAAAAAAAAGACGTTAAATTTTCTTTTAAATTAAAAAGGAATTAATGGAACTGATAAAGTTCTGCAATATTACCTAATATATATTATTACTCATTACAAAGTTGTCACGAATAACAAACTCATCTTTTCATTTATCACAGCACTGCCTCGACATATATCATATTATTTCATTTCATAATATAATGCTGTCTTGTCATATATCATGTTTTTGATGTCATTGTTATCTTATCATATGTTAGATTATCCTGTCATTATCATCTTATCATATTTTACATTATCTTGATCAAAAACAGAAACTCTAAAATTTAATTTTGCTTTAACGAATGTACCAGTATCAGATTTAAAAAAAAAAGTCAAAGAAAAAAACCTTGATAACTATTATTGTTAGTTTTATTAGTTGTTATGATTGTTATGAGTTTTAATTTAAAGTGATTTTTTAACTAAATTTATAAAAATAATCTCTCTCTCTCTCTCTCTCTCTCTCTCTATATATATATATATTATATATATATATATATATATATATATATATATATATATATATATATATATATATATATATATATATATATATATATATATATATATATATATATATATATATATATATATATATATATATACATATATATATATATATATATATATATATATATATATATATATATATATATATATATATATATATATATATATATATATATATATATATATATATATATATATATGTATATATATATATATAAAGGCCCGCCGCGACCCTTTATGATTGCTGGGGCCAAAACTTACCTAGCCCCATGTCATATTTTTGTCAGTACATATTTTTGACAGTACCTAAACCTTTTTGATGTAAATCAAAAAGGTTAAGGTACTGTCA
>NC_061167.1:46588952-46630889 GCF_022113875.1 Hydra vulgaris | reverse complement strand
ATATATATATATATATATATATATATATATATATATATATATATATATATATATATATATATATATATATATATATATATATATATATATATATATATATATATATATATATATATATATATATATATATATATATATATATATATATATATATATATATATATATATATATATATATATATATATATATATATATATATATATATATATATATATATATATATATATATATATATATATATATATATATATATATATATATATATATATATATATATATATATATATATATATATATATATATATATATATATATATATATATATATATATATATATATATATATATATATGTATATATATGTATATATATAAATATATAAAATACTTCCTTTTAACATATCATCTTTAGGTAAACGAATAAATGTAAATTTTTAACGAGGAAAATGGTTCCAAAGCATCGACGAGAGATATTTAAGGAAAATCTTAATTAGTGACTCGATTCTTTTTATATATATTTAGTTTATCAAACAATAAAAACTTTATTAACCAAAAAGTATCAACAAAGCAAGATTTTTTTTTATAAGTTAGGTGAAGAATTTAATCTGAAAGAAAATAAACTATTATCTTTGAAATAAGAATAGCATTTTAAAACATAAAAATGCTCTAATAAAATAATCCTTATTATCGCGTTTACTAAAATTGGTGTTTTAGTATGTAACTTGTCAATATTTTTTGAAAAACTTTATTTTAATTTCATAATTTTTTTATTTGGCTTTTCTGGTACTTCAAGTTTTCTGATATTATCAGGAGACCTTACTTCAATTATTAACCTCTTTGACTCATTTTATGACAACATTTGCAAAATGTTGTCTCTTGTTAAGTTATTACAGTTTATTTAGGCCAGTTTCACCAGTCTTCTTATCCTTTCTTATTCTAAAATTCAGACAAAAAAAGGTTTTTTTAGCCGAAATAAATTGTTTATATTATAAACTTAATAAATGCAAAAATATTTTTCTCAAATTCATATATTGACCAAATGACCGCACTTTTCCTGTCACTTCAATGAATTATTATTATTATTATTATTATTATATTTTTCTTTGCCGTATAATTAAATTTATAATGAGAAAAAACCATTCATGTATAAAAATTGGCCGGAGCAAGAAGAAGACATAAACTGTCTTATCGCCAAGCCCCGTTTACATTAACGTCACAAAGTTACAAGTTAAAAACTAAAAGGTTACAAATTGAAGTTCAATACAATATTAGTTCGACAGATATAAGACACAAGTAATAAATCAAATAAATGTTATTTGTCTGTTCAAAATTAATAGTATATATATTTTTTATTTTAATAAGAAATAAACAAGATACACAAGACAATAGTAAATGAGTAGTGATGACTTTTTCAGGTTTAATTATTTTAGGTGATTTTAGAAGAACTCTTTAAAATCGAAAGTTTTTTCTAATAGAAAACGTTTAGATTCTCTTTTGAATTGTTCTAACGAGATTCCTCGAAGAATTTTATTTTTAATTATATTTTTTAAAAAACCTTTCCATATAAATGGCCCCCTGTATTGAATTTGAAATGAATTGAGTTTTAAATAAGATCTTGGAATAACAAAATTATCAGATGAAAATTTAGTGGGATATTTATGAGATATTTTGGTAAAGTAAGACTGAAATATATTAGGAGATAAGGCATGTTTTGTTTTAAACGTAAATAGCATAACTTGGTATATATTAAGTTTGTAAATATTAAGCACATCAAGTTTCTTTAAAAGAGATTCACCATTAACAGTTCTGTTAACGCCAAAAATAATCCTACAAGCATGTTTTTGTTTGCTATAAATTTTTTTGAGCTTCCCATAATTGGTACTTGCCCATGCAAGATTACAATAGGAAAGATAACTATGAATAAATGAGAAATATATATAATTTTTAAAGATTCCGTATTAAGAAAAGATTTAACTTTATATAGCATTGAAATATTTTTGGAGATTTTATTTTCAATAGATCTAATATGATATTTCCATGATATATTTTCATCTAATATCACTCCTAGAAAGTTAATAGTTGACTCTCTTTTAATAACTTTTTTGTTCATAAAGAGATCAGGTAGTTTTAAAAAAAGGTTATCACCTTTACTAGGTTTGTGGAAAAACATAAATTTAGTTTTCCCAACATTTAATGAAAGTTTATTATTCGTAATCCATTCATTTATTTTTAATAACTCTGCATTAAAAATTCTAAACAGATCTTTAATATTTCTGTTAGAGTAAAAAAGATTTGAGTCATCAGCAAACAAAATAACGTTTAGAATTTTGGATGCTAAATACAAATCATTTATGAACAGTATGAATAATAAGGGCCCTAAGATTGATCCCTGGGGAACACCACAAGTTATGATATGTTTTTTTTCTTCATTTTCTGTATATATTATGTATTGTTTCCTGTTTGAAAGGTAACTTTTAAACCATTGTAAGTTATTGTTTAATACTCCATACATTTCTGGTTTTTTTATTAGAATATCATGATTAACAGTGTCAAATGCTTTTGACAAATCAATAAAAACTCCTAATGTATAGCAATCATTATTGAACCCATTGGATACATAATTTATTAGATCGACCACTGCATGGTCCGTTGAATGAATTTTTTTAAACCCAAATTGTTTATTATACAGAATATTGTTCTCAGTTAAATAGTTGTTAAGTCTATCATACATAATTCGTTCTAACAATTTAGAGAAACATGGTAAGACAGAAATAGGTCTATAATTGGACATATTTGTATCATCGCCATTTTTAAAAATAGGTATAATATTAGCAATTTTTAATTTCTCCGGTACAATACCGGATTTTAAAGAAAGATTAAAAATGTAAAACAGTGATGGTTTAATAATATCAAACACAGCTTTAACTACATTTACGCTAATTTTATCAATGCCCGCACATTTATTATTTTTTAGACAGTTGAAAGCATTGCGCATCTCACTTAAGTTTAAATTAGATTCTATCATAGATGTGTTGGGTGTATTTATATAAGATTCGAAGTTGTTTGAGTTGGTTTTTGGAATTTTATCAGCTAATTTTGGTCCAATACCAAGAAAAAATTTGTTGAGCTTGTTAATTATGACTTCTTTATTATAAATTATATCCCCGTCAACTAAAAGTTTTTCTGGCAATTTATTATTTTGACATTTATTTGTACCGATTATCTGCTTAATTACATTCTACGTCTTTTGTGTATTTCCATGTGTTTTTTCAAGCAATTTTGCATAATAATTTTTTTTAGATTGTTTCTTTATTTTTTCACACAAATTTTTATAATTTTTATATTTTGTTTCATTTTTATATGTTTTATGTTTTAAATATTTTTCATAAAGGTTTTGTTTCCTCTTTGATGAGTTGAGTAAACCTTTGGTCATCCAAGGGTTTAAAAGTGATTTAGGATTTATAATTTTTTTTATAACTGGAAATGCCAAATCATAGTATTTACAAAACTGCGCCAAAAATAATTCATTCGCATTACTCACATCTTGCGATTGTAATATAAGATCCCAATTAGTTTTTTCAGATAAAAGATTTCGAAAATATATTATGGAGTTTTTATTAATTTGTCGCATTGATATTGTTGATTTAGAGACAGAATGATTAAGGGTTATATTATCTGTAGTTAAGAATATTGGGTATTGATCTGTTATGTCAGTTTTAATTATACCCGATTCTAAAGGGCAATTATGAAAATTATTAGTAAATATGTTATCTAGTAAGGTCGACGAAGTCTTAGTTATTCTCGTCGACTTATTTATAGTGGGAATGATATTGTATTGTATAAGTGTATCTAAAAAGCATTGAACATTTAGATTTGAAGCATGATTTAACAAGTTTAAATTATAATTACCAGTTAAGTACACGTGTTTCTTTGTAATGTTAATTTTGCTTAAAAATGTTTTTAGATAGGTATGAAACTTTTTTAAATTACCAGATGGCTTTCTATAAATAGAACTAATATTTATATTTTTGGTCGCTTTATTATTTATTTCAATGCATAACGACTCACAATCTGTTTCGTTAACACTGAGGTCGTTACGCAATTCAAAGTTAATAGATTTGTGAACAAAGATACTTAAACCACCACCGACAACGTGGTTTTGACGCGGTTGGTGGACTGACACGTAATTACTTAGCTCATAATTATAGTTTTTTTCATTGCTTTTCAACCACGTTTCCGTGAGAGTAATTACTTGAAAATCATGATTTAGATCATGCAATAATAATTTTAGATTATCAAAATTTTTATTGATACTTCGAATGTTCAAATTTAAAATTGAAAAACTATTTATTTTATTTTTTTGACACAAAAAATGAGTAGCTTCACGGATTGAATAATACTCACTTTCAAAGTTTTTTTTATTGAAATAGTCATCATCACTCTCAGTATTCAAATTTAATAAAAGATTATCATCCATTTTTAAAAAAGTAGAATATAATAGCAATCTAAATCATATATATAAAAAAAAGGAAAAATAAAAGGTACCGTTAAGGTGGTACAACACCAAATATTTTCTGAAAACTGAAAAAAAAAGTGAATTTTTGATATTTCGCTCATTTTATAGACAATTTATTGTAGATTAATAATATAAAAAGCTTATTCCCAATATATCTTTTAATTTTTTAATAAGTTCACTAACTAAAAAAAAATTATATAGGAATGATAAGAATATTTAATCTTCTTTTGCGTTTTTCTCCGTTTTCAACTTTTGCGAAACATTGTCTGATTGTAAACATGATATCTTGAGAAGCAGAAGTGCTAATCACTCCAAATTTTCAGGAAATGTTTATTATACTATTCTCTAGGGAATGACATTTCGAAATTTTAAAATTCTGCTCCAATCATTTTTTTTTTTTAATTTTAAGGTCTAAAAAAGTTTTTTTTTTTACTTGATGTAAAAAAATTCATATAATTTTTTATGTACTTGGAATATTTTAAAATCCAAATGTCAATACCTTACCTTACATGTCTAGAACATATGTAAAAAATTTCATCGATGTTGTGTTAATATATTTCAAGTTATCGTGTTTTGAATGGACCCATTAAAATGAATGTTTTTCGATAAATTCGAGGCAAAGTAATCGAGGCAATGTAAAATGAAGTTTAAAATAGCATTCTAAATTGATGAAACTTTAATTAACAAAAAATTCATCTGTTTTTTTCTAAGTTTGAACATTTTAGAATATTTGGTGGTGTACCACCTTAAGCTAGAAGAAACATAAAATATTTACTTTTCTTTTGGAGACCATTCTCCTACAATCAACTTGTCGTATGATATAAACGCGAATTTCCCACCTTCTCGAGCTTTTTTCATTTCCATCCGTAATTCTTTTCTTATTTGTACCGTCTCCGCACAATAATCCTCATTTATATATATGTTTTTGCCTTTTAGTTTTGAAGAATTTTTTAGGATTCTTTCTTTATCTTTATAATTTAGTAATTTTAGTACTTTAGATCTTACTTTTTTGCCGTCTCTGATTCCAGTTCTGTGAGTTCTTTCAATTTTAATTTCTTTCAGTCCAAGTGATTCTTCAAATAGCTTCAACACTTTTTCTTCACTATTGCTCCAACTTTCATTATCATTTTCTTTTAAACCGTCGATTCTCAGGTTATTCCTTCTCGATCTATCTTCAATTTCTCTTAGTTTGCTTTTTACCTTTAATAACTCACTTTTATCCCTTATTTTACTATTTATTTCTTTAGTTTTCTTTTTTACTACCTCGAATTTCTCAGTAGCAATTTGATCACTGGTCGTTATGTATTTCTTTAATTCCGTAAAGTCAGCCTCAAGAGAGATTACTTTTTTAGTTGTTATCTCTAAATCATTTTCAATTTTGCTAATCTTTTGAAGATTATTTATATTATCTTTTTCATATTCATTCAGCCTTCCTGTTAACATTTTAAAGTTTGCAGCTGTTAAGGATGCAAAACTCTTTTCTTGTTTTTTTAAAAGTTTTTTTGTTTCATCTAAGTTGGAATTTTTATGTTTCTCAAGTAAACCAGCAACAAGTACTTCAATACTTTTAGTATCCATATCAAAAATTTATTATTAGTGTAGTTTGTTAAAAAAAAATAAAATAAAAAAACTAAAAATAAAAAGAATCAAAATAACAAATAATTCCACGCTGCAAAAACACGTCCGATCACTTCAATCAAATATATTTATCAGGGTTAGGGTTAGGGTTAGGGATAGGGTTAGGGTTAGGGTTAGGGAGAGGCAATTTTTATGCATCCTTATTTAAAATAAGTTTAAACATATAAATGTTTGGATCTCAATGAACATAAAACGCTTGATACGCCTTTAATCTATACAGATTTTGACCTTATAGTTCAATTGCAGACTTGTTAACCGTTGCACAAAAGTAAGTTTTGTACCTTAAAATAAAATCTAACTTGTATTAATCATTTTTTTTCTACTGATTTTTTTTCTATCTTTATAAACATTATATTCGTCTTTTCTATCTTTATAAATATTATATTCCTGGTATTGAAAACTGTTGTCATAATTTTAAATTAATTTTCTATTACCTATAAATATTTCCCTGCAGCTTTGTTAAATATATACATATTTATTTTTTTTAATGAAAATTTTATAAATAACATTGAGTAATAAAACTTTGTGTTCAACATATATGTTTTGCTGATAACCGCATAGCAATATATGACGTTAATTTGCTTTATTTAAAACGGTTTTCCTTCTCAAATACTTTGCCGCTATTGGTTGCAAAGTTTTTTTTTCTTTAGCGCTTTCAAATCAACGTCTATTAAATTTTTCAAGTTTGACTTTCTCAGGCGCAATCTTGAAGTTTTCATGTTTCGTTTATACATTTGCTCAAGTTTTTTAACTTGAAAAAATCAGCCATTAAAGTTCAAGTTGAACTTCACTCAAGTTCGCTGCTTGCATTCCACTCTAAAATTAGTTGACAATAAAGACAAATCAACTATTCATTTATTATAAGGTTATTTTTTTCAATTTGTTACAACTATTTCTAACCTGCATCTCTATAATGTTAATAAGGAACAAGGTTGTAATGCAGAGAAATAGTTCAGTGCAATACTAACAGGGACTAAAGGCACCATTTACAGGTACCAAGTTGCTTCAAACTCTGTACTCCTCACCTACAAAGCCAATACACTGCTGCACCTTATTGACTTCTTTATCTTACTATGCTGATATAAAAATTAAAACTGAATTCACTAAAATAATATAAGTTTATATAAAGTGAGTTTTTTAAATTAGTAGAGGGCATGAAGAAAACACAGAGTTAAAGTACCAGTAGTCATACATAATAAATTTAACTGTATAATAAAAATAATAAAATCTATTTAATTATATTTTAATGTATTTTAATTTTAACAATTTATAGTATATGTTGTTAAAATTTACTAATCGAAAACTTTTTATTTTAAGCATGATTTTAAAAAATCAGTTGACACAATAAGTATTAAAAAAATCATGATTTATAAAAAGTATTTAGAATAAAATTTAAAAATAAACTTACCCACACAGCTAACATTATCGAAACCTAATTGCCACCCATTCAAACAAGTGCACAAATAACTACCATTAAGATTTTGGCAAACTCCACGGTTCCAAGGGCAAGGAGGATTTGTATTATTACACTCATCATGATCTTAAAAAAATAAAAATTCTACAAAGAATGTAATATTTTTAACACACAAATTTTTTTTCAGATTGCACATTGTAAAAAGTATTTTACTTTTCTCTTTTTTTATAAATATTTCAAACAAATTATTTACTTTTGGTTCAATCAAGTATTGAGATTATTGTTTTAGCCGTATCTATGGTTCAAAATGCTACTAAAAACGAATATCATACAATGGAAGTATATGATATTCATAATAAAAAATTACATGTTACAGCTTGTCAATAATGTAACAATGTCAAAATATTACACTCTTCACAAACTGTCTCTATAAATATGCGAAAACAAAAAAATAAACATAAGTGTAATGAATTTGAATGCTTTTTAGAATTAAATTTCAAGAGTAACACATTTAAGAAAATATCTTTATTTCATTAACAATCTGTAAAAACACTAAAAAAGAACATATCCTTAAAAGAACTTTTTTCTAAATCACTCACCCAAGCAGCTTTCACCATCCAAAAACCATCCCTTCATACAAGAACAATTATAGCTTCCATTTGTATTTATACATACGCTGTTTTTCCACGAACATGGGGGATTCAAGCTTTTGCACTCATCATAATCTTAATAAAGTATTTTATTATGAAAAATTTCGTTTTAATTATATTAATATATGTGATTTTTTCAAGCTTTTAACACAACATGCTCCAAATAAAATGTTTAAAAGTTTATAAAAATTACATTTTAGGTGGTTACTTTATTCACAATATCTCAGACTAAAATACCTTTTTCAAAAAGTAGACAATCAACTTTAAGTGTGTTATTGATAATTAAATAATTCACATAAATGATAGTTGATCTTCCAATGTAAAATATTTTGCTTAATATAATTAAAAGTTGAATCAAGATTAAAATAACAGAAATCATTATAAAATTCCTCACTACAAATTTTAGCTGGTCTACAAAAAGAGAAGTCATTTTGATTTTATTCCAAACTATTGGCATATCTTTGGTTTATTTTTGTTTTAAATGTTTTTACTTTAGTGTGCAAATTACTTTTTTTTTTTGTATATAGTTATACAACTCTCGGAATTAGGAAAAATAAGGTCGGCAAATTATTGCTAATCTTTTTTAGGTTGGCATCAGGTCTGCAAAAATTATTTGATACAATAATCTGACCGCAAAACATAAAAACAAGGTCGGCAAAAAATTGCCGACCTTAAATACTTTCAGATCAGCATTAGGTTGGTATTGACCCTAATTACGAGGGTTGATTATAATAAGACATATAAATAATACTAGTTACAAATAAATTGTATAGCTTACAAAAACTTCAACTAAATATTTCAATAAAACATTTATTTTATTTAAAAAAAAATATGTTTAGGTATTTAAACGAAAGTTTGTCATCCAATATTATTGTATCGAATGTTTTTTAAGTTTATGCTTTCGAGTCTTATAGTTTCTTATATTCATCTTTTGAAACAAAGTGATACAAATTTATTTTACTGATAATGATTTAAAACGTAAACTAAAACTAATAAAAATAATAAAATTCAAAACAACTGTTTATTGGTGAAAATTATATTTAAAGAATTACCAACACAGCTGTTTCCAACTTTATTTAAAACCCATCCTTTTTGACATCTTTTTAAACCTAAATAAAAAAACCAAACCCGAAATAAAGGTAAATATTTGTCACAGATAAGTTTGAAAACAAAATAAAATGCTGTAATAAAATGGAACTTTTGAAAGGAAAACATGTTAAATGACATCCTGTATTGCCGCCGGTCGTGAAAAATTAAAGAACTGCAACCACTCCTTGACGCAAAACCAATAATGAAAAAAATCAATTATATTCTTCCCTATTTAAACACCAGTATTAGCAGATATCTTAGTGATCTCTAATAATTTGACAATATTGAAGCCAGATAGAAGAGATGGCAGACATTTATATCAATTTTTGTATCTAACATGATGGTTTTGTCAATAAACTACAATATTTTGCCATTGAAATTAGCAACTAGAGAAACCAAAGGTTAAAAATTTTTTTCTACTGATATTGCAGGAAATTTACGAGGTGTGCTTTGAACTTAAATTAGAGAGGTAAATTAAAATGATAAAACATTTACGTTAAAACCAATTATAGCTAGTGCTACATTGACAATCGATCTTTGCTTATTGTTGTGTTGCTTTTGTTCAGTCCAATCCTGCATTAGGTGATTATCAAAAATACAAAGCTTAACCAAAAAAATTTTTCAAAGAGTAATCTAAATTGTAGTCCTTTAAGGTTCTTGGGCCTTTTTCTTCAAGCATGCGTTTTCTATATTTAAGAACTGGTTTCATATGCATTGACTTTTAAGTTTGATTTTGGTATATACAAGATCATTAAATGTGGATTTAGCTGCGCATGTAAAGTCTCTGATAACGTTTTATTTAAATAACTATCTGCAAGGATCATAAAGGGGTTCAAAGGAATATATATATCAACTGAGGTTTTAAATAAAGCACTTTACAAGTTTATAATTATAATTTTTTTCATTTCACCTACTCTTTTTATACTTATTTTGATTAATTGACAAAATAAAAGTCAACTAAACATCTGATGAAAGTCAACTAAACATCTGATGAAAGTCAACTAAACATCTGATGAAAGTCAACTAAACATCTGATGAAAGTCAACTAAACATCTGATGAAAGTCAACTAAACATCTGATGAAAGTCAACTAAACATCTGATGAAAGTCAACTAAGCATCTGATGAAAGTCAACTAAACATCTGATGAAAGTCAACTAAACATCTGATGAAAGTCAACTAAACATCTGATGAAAGTCAACTAAACATCTGATAAAAATCAACTAAACATCTGATAAAACGAAACAACTCTCCATACAATTATCTAAGGATAAATAATGTGATTATTAATTTGAATAAACGTTCATTGCGAAAGCTGCAAAACTGTAATTTAAACTGTTTTTTTTTAATGATTTTGTTTGTTTTGAAGAAAATAGTTTAAGTTTTATAAAGTTGTAAAGTTTGAATAATGAATGCATATATTTAGCTAACAGTTTTTTTTAAATGGTCCAATTTATAAACTAGTTTTAGTTTTTCTTTTATGTTTAATTTCAGTGTCTATAATAAACGATTGCATTTTAATTTAAAAAGAATTTTAGTTTATGACGCCTTAAGAGATTTTTAAATAAAGCATTTCAATATATGACATCACTGGAGTATTTCAGTTTATGGTGCCACTGGAGCATTTCAGTTTATGACGCTACTGTAGCATTTCAAATAAATACGCCACTAGTGCATTTTAGTTTAGGGCGACACTGAAGACTTTTTAAATAAAATATTTTAGTTTATGACGTCACTAGAGCATTTTAACTTATGATGCTACTAAAGACTTTTTTAAAAAGTTAATTAATTTTTGCTAAGCTTTTCCTAAAAAATAATAAATAATAATAAGTGTATAAACAGTTTTTAATTTTCAGCAGCAATCAGCAAGTTAATAGTATTATTTGTCATAAAATTTAGCCCCTTCCCACAATAAAAAAAACAACAACAATTTTTTTGGTGTTCAGATTTTATTACAGCATCTTGTTTTTAAGAAATATATAGATAATCTTGTATTTTGCTTTTTTTGTTTGTATATATTTTCACAACTACGTATTAGTTACAATTTTTTTTACATTATAATATAAGCAAAATATACTTCCATTACAAAAGATTGCCTTTAACCAAAAACTGCTAAAATATATTTAACAAAAAATAAACAGAAAAAAATAACACTTAGTTGATGAAGAAGAAAAAATTATATATTAATAATAACTTTAAATTTAGGAAGCATTATGAAGCAAATGTTTATTAAAAAAAAAATGAAAAGAAAAGATCTGAAAAAAATAAATCAAATAAAAACTAACTTTTTACTGCTGTCCAGTTTAAAACTTAAATAAAGAATAACATATTCGTCTAAATTTTTTTGACCCATAATTGTGTCTATTCTGATCCATATTTGTAGTCACTAATGTTCAAGATCCATAATTGTGCTTTTTATAACTATATTGTTAAATATATTGTTTTTACAAAATATATATCCTTTAAAAATACATTCAAACTATAATAAAATTGTTGTGGGGTAACCGTAAAAAAAAAGTTATCATCATCCAAACATTAAAACAGCTTTTTATAAGTTATTTTGTGTTAGTTTTGTTGTATTTTATTTTACGACTGACATACTTAATTGATAGTCTGAGCTAATCTTACTAATATTTCACAAAAGTAAATAAAAAATATGTACTTGGATGTACTTATGTAAATACATATTAAATAAATACATTCATAAGTAAAATGTTTATAATATTTATAGTGACTAATGAACAGAATACGGCAGCTACAAAATCTAACATATTATTTAAGGTTAAGATAAGGTATAGCGGTGCCCAAGAAAGAAAAGAAAAGAATTCAATATACCGATATAGTTAATTTGATCTTTAAACGACTTCCTGACAATGCATAACGCAAAAAAAAAAAGTCGCATTAATAAATAACATGGTTTAGCTAAACCATGCAGATGAAAAGCATTTACCGTATAATCCAAAAAGAGTGTACCAACAATTGTTTTCAGATAGTAAGTATGTCCAAAGACGTTGGATAGCCGCAAAAGTTGAAGATAAGCAAGTAGTAGCTTTAACCAGGGATGCTTTTCTACTGGTTCGCACCGGTTCGTGCGAACCGTTAGATGTAAATTCTATGGTTGATGCGAACCGCTATTAAAATAAGCGAAAATAAAATTTTTTTACTTTGGCAAAAAAATTATTTAAATAAAATTTATTTACCATTTGGTGCAATTTTATTTAAACAATTTGAATATTTTATTTAGTTTTTTTTTGCAATTCTAATTTTTTACTTTACAGAAATGTTTCAGTTAATTGGTCCTCCCCTCCCCTTTTTATTTAGATTTCTTCTAATATGTAAATTACCAGTGTTTTTATTGGTTGATTTTAAAGTTAACACACGTTTTTTCCGGACCGTTAGTAACAGTTTAGAAATGCTAACATTAACATGCACGTGTAGCATCAAAAATATGTAATCGTAACAGTTGCGGAGGTTTTTAACATTGTTTAAATATCCATTGTATTTTTTCTAGCTGCATTACTACTTTAATTAAAATTTGGAATTACTTTACTAAATTATTTTTAATTATAATAGCTTGATTATTTGTTAATCAAAAATAAATTATAAATGTAACAAACTATAAATGTAACGTAAAAGAGTGTTATAAAAGTAACAACACTGTTATTACTTTGGTAGTCATAAATTTATTGTTTTGTTTTTCATAACATTTTCAATAACAAATTAAAGTTTATTCGCCTTAATTCCGTAAACTTCGTCGTTTTCCATAAACTGAAACATTGAAGACCAGATAATCTCACAGATATCGCAAATCGCGATGCCTTAATTCAATCCTTGAGTGTCAAATTGTTAACATGTATTTCTGATAATTATTCTTTAATAAAAATATAGCTTTGTGTTAATGTTATTTGGTTACTGGTCTGATATTCACCTTTTTATGAATTTTTAAATACCTTTTTTTATTTTTTGTTGATGAAGAGACAAAATGTGTTAACCACATATTTCTCGAAAAAAATAAGAGAGGAAACATCAGTAAGTAATGATAGCAAGTCGACTATAACAGAGGTAGAAGCAGTTTCAAGAACTTTATAGGAAGAAATACTAGAGATTCCTAGTTCCCAAAATGAGGACAATAATAATTTACCAAGCAGTTGGAATGCAAAACAGTTGAAGGAATTTAAAATTAAATATGATGGGCTATTTTTCAGTAATCAGAAATTGGGATGTGAGTATTGTTAAAAATGGAATCAAAACTAATATCTCAGGAATGAATAAAATGTAACGTTACGACATCAGGGAAAAACAAAATAGTGCAACAAGCATCTTTAAGAAAAAAAAATGAGTGAACATTTTGTATCAAAAGCACATAAACTGACTGTTGAACACGCCAAGATACTTAAAAAACAAACTTTTACAGCATGCATTTATAAGATGAACGAAAATTTTATTAGTTCTACTACAAGAATCTTCAACACTGTTTACAGTCTAGCGAAAAGAAATCGTCCGTTTTCAGACATAGAAAGTGTATTAGAGCTTCAAGTAAAAAACGGGTTGAACATGGTAACCGGACTTCATTCTCGACATAGTGCAAGTAAGATAGTAGAGCATATCGCGTAAGAAACTAAAAATTGTTTACATCAATTATTAAGAATAATTTAAAAATTTGTACTGTTATTGATGAAGCTTCCACCATTTCCAGTAAATCAACGCTTATAGTTTTTATCAAAGTAGAATCTTCTACAGTAGCATCTTCTGAAATATCCTCAATAATATTCGTAGATATTGTGGAACTTGACGCACAAGATGCGAATACTATTTTTCAAAGTTTGTTGGGTGTATTACTTGCTGTTGGACTTGATACAAATTATTTAAAACTGAATTTTATAGGATTCTGTTCTGACGGTGCTAGCATAATGCTCGGTTGTAAATCTGGAGTCAGCGTACGAATAAAAGAGATGTTTCCAAATGTTATTATTTGGCACTGTCTCAATCACCGCCTACAACTTATTTTAGATGATTCCATAAAAGATATCAAACAGGTTAATCATTTTAAAGTTTTCATGGACAAAATATATTGTATTTTTCATCAATCTAATAAAAACCAAAAAGAACTGAATGATATTTCCGAGGAGCTTAGTTTGGATACAATTAAGATTAGAAGAGTGTTAGGATCAAGATGGACTGCGTGCAGCCTAAGATCTGCACTTGCTGTATGGCGGAGCTACCCTGCTTTGTATACGTCGTTCTCTTTTAACCCAAAAATGTCTGGAATGGCAAAACGACTACAAAACAAATGTTTTCTAATAGATTTTGCTCTAATGATTGACATCCTACAAGAGTGCTCTCTGCTATCTAATGCCCTTCAATCTAGAAATATAAATGCTGCCAGGGAAGATCAACTGATTAGAAGAACAATTAACGCTTTTCAAATGCTCAAAGATTGTCGCGGTCATTACGAAAAAAAAAGTGGATGAAGTTATAAACTCTGAAGTATTCAAAAATCAACTGATTAGAAGAACAATTAACGCTTTTCAAATGCTCAAAGATTGTCGCAGTCATTACGAAAAAAGAAGTGGATAAAGTTATAAACTCTGAAGCATTCAAAAACATTTTCTTCGTCGAAAACAGAATTTATGGAAATCTTCCCAGAGATTCCCTTACTGACAGCATCATAAAAAATATGAAATTAAGATTGATGGATTGTTCTTATCTCGGATCAAATAGTAACAAAAAAAATATTGATAATAGCATTATTTATGAACTAGCCAATTTGCTAGAGCCAAGCGCATGGAAAATTGAAGATATTGTAGTTCCGTGGATAGAGGCTGAAAATAATTTTGATAAATTTCAAAATTTTTTTAATTTTGATATCTATAAAAATGATTTCCGTTATTATGTAGAAAATGTAATAAACAATGGTCATCAACAAATTAACAAATTAGTAAAATTGCAGAAAACATTCAAAAGCGAAAAAATGGTTAATACGGAAGCCGTTAGCAGTGCTCAAGCAGAACGAGGATTTTCATTGATGAACATCATAATTACTGATATAAGAGCCAGATTAACAGTGCAGACAGTATAACATTTGATGACATTAAACTTAGTTGGTCGTCCATTGGAAAATTGGAACGCAGTTCCCTATGTAAAAACTTGGTTAAGGAACCATAACTCGGCAGATGCTATAAGGTTTAAAAAATCTAAACCGAAAGAATATACTGAAAATCAAATAGCTATTTGGAAATATTTTAAATAATATAATTACTTTATAACAATAATATTTACTAATATATGAAATTTCACAATTTTTTGTTATGTTCAGTTTCTTTTTATGTAAATTTTGTACTTCTTGAAATGAATATATAAAATAAAAGTGATTTTCACCTCGTTGAACTATTTTTTTATTCTCTTTTATCCTATTACATTATTGTTGCAAAGAATATAAACAATAGTTAAATATTCTTGACATAGTATGCCACTCTGACAACCATAATATGTTGATGGAAATATTAATATTAAAAAAATAAAAAAAATTTGTAAGAAAATATCACTGCAAACCGGTTGATAAATTTTGGGAAAGCATCTCTGGCTTTAACCGTAATGCATGTTAGGCATTTTTAAAAAAAAGATTCTTTTGTTACTCATGGTTTAAAAAGTTTTCCCTATACACCAAAGAATCAAAGGTCATGAAGAATCTAAACCACTTAACCCTGCTGTCATTGCACGTTTGAGTTATGCAATAGAAAAATATATAAAATCTCTAACTAACAAAGATTTGGTGGAAAAGCATAAAGCACAAATATTAAAAAGAATTTAAACGAGTTTATGTAGTCATTTTAATTTGGAATCAAGTTTTCCCATACAAAAGTAGTCAGGTAAATCTAATACTGTTGATAGCAGAGTTCGACTTTCCACCTAATAATCATGTAGAAAAAGTAATTCAGGTAAGTCAAAAGAGGAGAGGATGTTTAATAGTTAAAGTAAGGAGAAGTTAATGTTGAAGTGGAGGCTTGGTAACAAGTTTTATTTTAGCCGTTATTTAAACTTGATGAGAAACAATATAGTTAAGGAAATTGGTAACTAGAAATTCAGAGTTCAAATTGATGTTAGTCTAGACTAGGGTTGAAATTTTCCGGAAATTTTCCGGGGAAATTTGCTTAAAATTTCCGGAAATTTTGATTTTTTTTTTTTTTTTATTTTTAATTTACTACTATGTAATAAAGAAATTGCAAAGAATTAAGCATCAAATCTCTTAAAAATGAGATAACTGTCATTTTTTTTTTTGCTTAAATATATAAAAACTAAAAACCACAAGACGTTTCGGAGAAAATTTAAGTTTTAAGTTTATTTAAAATTTCTAAGTCGTTTAAAATCTAATAAAAAAAGAAATATATTAAAAACATGCTACCTCTATAGGCACAACATCTTTTTTTATATATATACATCTTTCTTTAAGTATTTAATAGGGTTGGAATTTTTTTACAAAAGCTTATTAATACCTGTAATATATACACAAAAACTGCATAAAATTGAATGCTGACAAAACCGAGTTCATACTTACCGGAAAAAAGCAAATTAAAAACCGCACAATATCGAACAAATAAAACTTCACGATAAATTAAGTCATCTAGGCTTTATATGGGACACCTTTCCTAAAATCCGGGCAGTAATCCAAACTTTAATTCAATCTGGAATCCGTTTTGTTCACCCAAATTCCTTTGTCCAGTTATATAAAACTTTGGTTGTTCCACTACTTTATGGTCTAAGCTTTGTGAACATAGAAAAATATTAATGCAAAAGCTTGATATAGTTGGAAGAAACGCACTGAAGTCACTCCTTAACGTTTTAAAACATTGCATAAATTTTATTCATCCCTTATTTTTTATTGAGTATGTATCAATAATTACACAACAAAACAAGCTAAACTTATTTATTCACCTGAAGAGAAATAAAATGACATTTAATATTGTAAAATAGCAGCTGAAAAACAAAACAGCTTCAGAACCGTTTTTAGGTAGTGTCAAAGGTTTGTGAAATAGTCATGAACTAAATCTAGAGAAAATAATGCAAAGTAAAAAAAAGAATCATTGACTTAATAGATGTAATTCCTGAAACGGATCTTCAAACTCTAAAATGAGCAGTTGAGTTCTGGAACTCAAAGGAACAAAAAAACAATCTTCAAGGACATTCTTGAAAAAAAAAATTCCTAGATGATCATGTTTGAATGAAAATCTTGATAAAAAAAAAAAAAAAAAACTTTAAGATTCTTCATTTATCCTGAAGTAAACTTTAATTTAGCTTATTTGTATAGTGGGTTTTTAACTAATAAATAAAAATAAAAAAATAATTTTATATATATATTTTATTTAAACTCCCCAACTAGACTATTATAAAAAAATAGCATGTTTTTGCAAACGTTAATGCTTAGCCATTTTCATGGTATGTGAAAGTCAATACTATCTTCACTTGAATACTCACTATCGTATTCGTTATCATCATAATCATCATCATCATCATCATCATCATCATTATCGATTGATAAGCAGCTGTGATTTTTTTGGCTTTTTTCATCAATGTTTTTGTTTTTAAACATGAATGTTTTATCTTTTTAGAATTACGTTTAGCCAATTTATTCTGCATTTTCAAATTATAAGCAATAAATAAAAGCTTTGATGCTCTTGTATCGGTTAGGCGATTTCTTACTTTAGATTTTTGCAATGTAAACTCTTTGTTTGCACGCTCAACAGATGCAATGCTGCAGTTACAAGACAATAATATTAATGCAATTCTATTCAATAATGTTGTTGGTGCATATGCTTTCCACCATGTGACTGGATTACAATCTTCATTAAGCTTCCAAATATAGCTGCGATTATCCTGGCTAAATATTCCACTACGAGCTTTGAAACTCATTAATTCATCCAATATTATATCAGTGGCTAGTGTTTCATTTTCAGCTGTTCTGAATACATGCTGCTTAGCTAAAAGCATTTCTGAATGATTTAACTTTTGACCTACAAATCTTGGATCAAGTAAGTTTGCTGCAAAATGTATCAATCTTACAACAAAGTCTTCACGCTTTTTAATGCAAGTAATGATATCCTCTTTTTGATGTAAAGTCAAAAGTGTTGAGTTTTGCAACACATCAGATATCTCAGTTATTACATAAAAAAAGACTTGTGCAACAATAGATACTGACGCTGCATCACTCTCTGATTCCAAAATGGCTTCTGATATAGGTTGCAGAAGTTTGAAAATTAAATCCGTCTTTTTCCAAAAGGTTTCATTCAATACTAATTCCTTTAAGTCAATTCCTTTTTTATTATTATGTTTGTCAAGATACTTTTGTGCTTTTGCATCAGTTACTGCCAGTCGCAATGAATCACGGAGTAGAATATTGCGTTGTAACATATACAATTGTGATAACCATCTTGTTACTACAGGAAGAATTTAAATAAAACTTTTATTCAAGGAGTGTAGGCTACAACGCTCAACAATACTTTTTAGACTGTGCTTACTTTTAAAAAACTTAACTAGTTGTTTATTTTGCTTCAGTGTTTCCGAAATTATTTTGTTCTTATTTGCAAGATCACAAGCTAATAAATTTAGGCCATGAGAAAAACAGCCATATGCTGACATCCAATCATATTTGTTTTCTATTAATTTTCAAACTGTTACCATGTTAGCTGCATTGTCAGTGCAAAAAGCTTTTCTTTTTCTTTTGTTTGATATATTATTTTTATCTTCAATAATCTCAACAATTTGATTGAATATGTATTGTCCAGTGTGGGAGTTTTCTTTTGGATGAATACTTCTGATGTATATTGGAGTTGGAGTAGCTAACATAATCTGTATATGTGAATCATTACTTATACAAGACCAACCATCTGTTATCAGAACAAAAGTTTCTGACTGGGATATTAAATCTTGTATGAATTTATTTACTTTGTTATATACTGTGTCTAAAAGATTATGACTCAGGGCATAACAATTGGGAGGTGACCAACCTGGTCGAATCTTTTTAAATTAGTCCAAAATGAGTTTTCCGACATTCTGAAAGGACTGGCTGTTGCATAAATTGCTCTTGCATATTGTATATTTATTTCATCACACTCTTGTGTTGAAACTTTATCAAAAAAATATGATATTGATTTTTGATTGCTAGTATATATAGAAGTTGAACAGAAAGCCTTTTTTTCTTCTAATATATTTGAACATTCTTGTAAATCAGAAGAACATTCTTGTAAATCAGAATGTAATTCGTTATTAGCCACATTCATTGTGGAACTGGTTCCTGACTTTCTCTTAAAGATGGCATAATTGTTGTCACAGCAATCAATAAAACAATCATTTTCTATTATTAAATCTGACACACCTGCATTATTTGTTGTATTTGTGTTGAGTTCAATTAAAGATTTAACTAATAATATTCCGTTTTTTGTTTTAGGAGCAAAACTTTGTTACATAACATCTGTTGCAAACATTTTTTTTTACAGCTTTAGGAGATTTAGTATAATCTGTAACTAAATGTTTTTTAGCTCGTGTAGAGTTTTGTGTGCAAAATTTTGCATTGCAAATTTGTGCAAATAAATGCTCTTTTCCATTATTGACATATTTTTTTTTTTAAAGTGACCATGCCAGACTTGATCTAATTCTCTAGGCATAATTGTTGCTAAAAAAATTTTTACAGTACAAAAATAAATGAGAATAATTTAAAATGTATACTTAGTTTAGAAAAGCAGTTCATACCGACTGCAAATCTAATAAATAATTTATATTCAACATTAATTTATTAATGTTGAATATAAATTATTGCAATCTAATAAATAATTTATATTCAACATTATTATCATTATAGCTATAGTACTAATATACCTATAAAGTATTTTTGTAATGTTTTTATTGTTATTATTTCAAAAAGAGTAAAAAACTTATTTAATTATATAACATATATAATGGCAAGTTATTTGTTGTTTCTCTTGTATCACCTATTCTTTGGTTTAGGTTGACAGCTTTATATAAATCATTAAAAAATGTCAAAAAGGAATGTTTGTGTAGCAATCATTTCAGATACTATAAAGTTATGCATCTATAATATTATAAAGTTTTAATACTACCTAAAATACTATAAAGTTATACACCAAAAAATTAATAATATTGCACTTTTACCAATTCATAATATTGTATAAAATAAATAAGTAAATAAGTTATTTACTTATCTATTTTATTTAAAAAAGCTGTTAGTATTTTAATTCATAATCATATTTTTATAATCATCATCATCATCATCATCATCATCATCATCATCATCATCATCATCATCATCATCATCATCACCATTGTTATAATAATTGTTGTTGTTGTAATTATTATTTTTACCATTATTACCATTAGATTTACTTTAGAACTACTTACTAATATTATTAGTGAATACCTAGGTATTTATTTCTGAAATTTATTAGTTTATTTATATAAACCTTCTTTATTTAAACAGTAAAATTATGGTAAACATATAAAATTAATCAGAATCATATAAAATAAACATATAAAATTAATCAGACTATACCCTGAATTTTTTTTTTTTAACAAGTATTTGAAAATTTCCAAAATTTCCAAAATTTCAGGAAATTTTCCGGAAATTTTCCCGACTTCAAAATTTCCGGGAAATTTTCAACCCTAGTCTAGACACGTTGGTGATTAATCAAGAGAAGATAATCTTGAGGTAAGAAAAGCGGTTGTTTGCTGTAAAGAAATTTATGGAAGTAAGATATACGCCTATTGAAATCAGATTATACCAACTATAATAACTAGGACTATACCAACTAATTTTTTTTTTTTTTTTTTTTTTTTAGTGTAATTTATTTCGCCGTTAAAAAAAGTTTACATTGCATATACATTTATATAAATTGATGGCTGGAGCAAGAAGAAGGCACATTTCGCCTTATCGCCGAGCCCCATTAAAAATTCTACATAACCGTAACATACAAATATATATATAAAAGAAACAATTAGAAATGAAATAGAAAATAACTAATATAATAAAAAAAAATAAAAAATAAGAATTAATTAAGAAGCGTTAAGATGCTTAACAGTTGCAAAAATGTTTAAGAAATAAGTTAATATAAAAAAAAAAAAAAAAAAAATTCCTGAGTATAAAAGAAATTGAAAAAATAAAATCTCATAATTAACACTAAATGATTATGTAACATCATCACTTATGACATCATCACTTGTGACATCATCACTTGGATTTCTTATTCTTTTTTTTTTTTTTCTTTTTTTCCTTTTTCTTTCTTTTCTTATTCATATTATCATATATCATTGATATAATTGAATCTGTTTTTTTTATTTTTTTTTATTGTGTTTACTTTAAAAAAAACATTTAAAGTCGGATTTATTGAGATCCATGAACAATAATAATCGTTTTGATTCATCCTTAAATTGCTCTAATGTAGTCTGCTTTTTGTTAACAATATCTGGAAATTTCTTCCACAGATAAGGTCCGCGGTATTTAATTGAATAGGAAGTTAATTTTAATTTATGTTTTGGAACAACAAAATTGTTTTATGAAAACTTTGTTGAGTACCTATGGTTAATTTTATTAAAATAAGATTGAAATATTTTAGGAGACAATTCCTTTTTTGTTTTAAACATAAACAATAAAACTTGGTGTAAATTGAGTTTATATACATTTAAAGCACCGAGCACACTTAGAAGTGGTTCGCAAGGAACATTTCTGTCGGCTCCAAATACTATTCTACATGCATGTTTTTGTTTATTGTTGAGTTTCTTTAATGAACGCAATGGTTTGAAAAAAGAATTGTTTATAAATACTTTTGAAAAAGCAGCAAACTTGCGTTGTGATTATTAAGAAAATCAACGTTACATTAAGAATATTACTATTACCAAAAAAAATAATTGCATTTTTATAAACATTAAAAAAAAAAACATTATCGTTTCACTAAATGCTGTATACAGGTGGTGTTACACGTACGTTCTGAATTTTTCCGCAACAGATATTGTGGGAAACATACAAGATGTCAGAAACTTTATTGATCTTTTGCACAGCAAATTACTTTGCCCATTCTCGCCAACAAATGAATGTTTGGAAATTAATGTTCTCACTGGACAACCAATTGAATATGCAAATCAAAAAAAAACTACAAAAAATTAGTAAAACACGCTGGTGGTCAAAACAGGTGGCGCTTGAACTAATTCTTGGAATTTATATTGCTTCACAAATGGAATCATTTTATGTTCTTTTGCAATTTTCAAACTTCTTAGCAAACTAATTTTCTTTCTAACATTATGTAAATTGCATAGCTTTTTAATAAGTTTTGATGGGCTCTAAAAAACACTACAAGATGAATTTGAGGAAGTCCTAGCAACAGTGTTTCAGAAGAGTCTAATTCATTTTCATAGTTGGATACTTTAAAAAAGCTACATTCAAAAATAAAAAAAAGATTAAAATTTTCAGAAGTTTGAACGCTATGTATGATCTTGATTAAAATTTTTAAAATGTTACTAAAGTATTTTATACGAACATTTCTTGAATACAACCGTTTATTCAAATTTGTTTTAGGTATAAAAATATCTATTTCACATGAGCTGCAAACGGGCAATTAATAAACTAAAATTTGTCAAAACTAAGCTGCTAAGTAAAAAATTTTACTAAGTAAGTTCCCTACAGGGTTAGTAAGACAACTTGTCATACTTAAGACATTAATGTAAATGTCAACCAAGAAGGACAATTTGGATTTAATTGCAGTTTTTGACGTAAATGGCCATTTGTGTTAAGATTCAATTCTTGTGTTAAGAGTTATCAAGAATGTTGCTTCTACAAATTATGTTGAGAAATTGTAATTAAATACATTATAAATACCAGTTACACCACACGGTCCAAAGCTAACCACCCCCAACAAAACCTATTTTTTATCTTTTTCCCGCCCTTGTAGAATTTTCAGCCCCTGTCCGCGCCTGAAGTACATACTGAAATAATTTGAAGATAGTGATTTGTTAGAAAACTCGTTTAACGCCGTTTTGTATGCGGATAGGCTTATGTGGCTTCAAATATTTTAGCAAAAGCCGATATGCCAAATAACTAAAAGTATTTGCTGCACAGTGCATTTAAATATTCTAATTATTGTTTATTCTGGCTTGCAAAGAAATAATATGTAAGTCATTTTAATAATAAAAACTAATATTCTTCAATTTGTTGTGTATCCTGGTTTGGCGCTTAACCAAATATATATAGTAAAAACACTTGTCTAAATTTTAGCTGTCTTCAACATCGTGTTTCACCACCAGTGGTGAAACACGATGTTGAAGACAGAATATATATATATATATATATATATATATATATATATATATATATATATATATATATATATATATATATATATATATATATATATATATATATATACATATATATATATATATATATATATATATATATATATATATATATATATATATATATATATATATATATATATATATATATATATATATATATATATATATATATATATATATATATATGTATATTTACACTGAAATATAAACTATAATATACAAAAATCTTACCATACAAAAATACATCTACAGAGAACAAATACATTGAGTTTTCTATATTTTTCCCATTTGATTGATAGTCAAAAGTAAGCTAGGTGTAATCGAAAAAAAAATTAAAGTATAAAAATATGAGGTGTTACAAATACCTCCATACAGAAAAACCTGTAAATTATTTTGAATGATATTACAGTATAATTACGGCAAAGCTTGTTTAAGAAGACACTAGCCATCACTTTAACGTTATAAACTCAAATTAACTTTATTTACTAAGACCTACATTTAGTTTTAATCTTTATTAAATAAAGCTAAGCAATTTTAATGAACTCTTCAAGAAAAATATAAATATTTTTGTTGAAGAGTACTTTAAAGTTGCTTAGCTGCTTTTCTTTATGCTATTATATTGATTCATAAAGAATCAAAATAATAGCATAAAGAAAACTATGAAATAGAAAAAGACATGACTTCAAACCAACAAAACAGAATAAAAGCTTTCATGTCTGCCTACATCAAGAAGGTTGGTAAGGAGATATAGTTTTATGCAGAAACAAAAGACAACAGCCTATTGATCATCATTAAGAAAGTGATCAAAATTCCAATCAGCCAAAACATAAAAGTAAGAAGTGCAATGATGTAGAAGTTCATGCAGTACAAAAAATACACAATAAAAGTTTTTGTAAGATCATTGTATTTTTAAATCAACTAAAGAAAGGCAAGAAAAACCTAACAAATGGTACGGTCAAACATGAAATACATATTAAAAAATGAAGGTTAGTGATTAGGGTTCTCTGAAAAACTAATCACAAAGTTAGGTTTAGGGTTAGGGTTAGGGTCAAGGCTAGGTTTAGGGTTTTTAACTAGAGATGAACCCTGATAAGTTAGTTGGATCAGTTTTAACAAGGCGAACGTTAAAATTATCAACAACACCATAACTAGTTAAAAAATAAATAAATAAGACTTTTTTATATGATTAGAAAAAATTTTAGTTTTAGATGTAAAAAAGCAATTAAATATAAAAAATGAGAAAAGCAATTAATTGAATAAATGTGAAAAACGGAACCACATAAAAAAACAGCACAACAATTCAAACCTTATTGTATAAAAATAAATAAAACTATATAGCTAAGAATTTTAGATCTCTTAATCAAGTTTTTTTTTAATTTTTTTTTTATTTAATTCACTTCCTCAAGGCCGAGAAGGCCACTACAGACGAGAAGGCTACTTATTTGTGGTTATAACCCTCTCTCAATTCTATAACTCCGAAACACAAACATTGATGAACATGGCCGCTGTGCGGAAAAACGAGTTGAGTGCGGTACTACCAGGGACGTGGTGGGGATTGAACTCGGAACCACTCGTTTATGAAGCGAGCGCTCTACCACTACACCACTACCGCAAGTGATTTAGAAATCGACTTAAGAGCTCATAAGTAAGTTGATAAATAAGTTTATGCTCAGGCTAAGAATGCGTCTATTGGAATAAATGGATAACTAACATTAAAGTCTAAAGTTAAAGCAGCAAAATCTGATAAGATAATCTTAATACATGTTAACTGACATTACTCTATCTACCAAAATTTAAAATATGCTTTAATTTTGGCTTAACTTATTTTGTTCTTATTTAAACATTTTTAATGACATATCTATATGTTTCTAAAGATTATTTTATTTCTTTTTCAAAAAACGTTATTATTTATTTCATTTTTAAAAAGAAAGAAATTTTAGAGAGAGTTTACGTCATAAAAACTTGAAAAAGATTAGCCAAAAAATTTCGAATTTTTAATTATCTAAATTTAACTAAAAGAAAAAAGAAAAGAAAAAGATAAGAAAAAATAAAACAGAAGAAACTAAAAAAAAAGTGGAAGAGAAGAAAGAAAAGATTAAATATTAGAAATATTTTTGTACTTACCCTAGTTGTAGTTATTATTTTTTTATTTTTATTTAATTATTATTTGTATTTAATATTTTTTTTATAATAGATTATTATTTATTCATTTTACTATTTCATAATATATATTTACATCATTCTTTAACAACTTAGTTTTCAGTTTATTTATTTGTCTACATTATTTTATATAACAAATATATTTAAATTATTTATTTATAGTTAAATACAGTTAAGTATGCATATAGTTAAATTATTTGTATATAGTTAAGTTATTACTCTATTATTAATTTACATTTCTGTTAAACTTTATCAAATTTTTTATTTATTTAAATCATAATTTTTCTTTATTTAAATCACATAATTTTAATCAAAATTTTGTTCGATCATTGTGTTATTGTTAATAACATCATCGTTAATTTTACTTTTTATAACTGTTTTTGTTTCAAGTTAATTTGCTATTTTTCCTATTAATCATACCTACTGTTATTGTTTGCTTTTTACGATTATTATAACCATATCTACTATTTTAACTTCCGACATAATATCTCTTACATTCTTTATTCTAATGCAGAAATTACTCATTTTCATTGTTCTACTATGGATTTAAATTGTTATTTGTGTAAAAAAAAAATAAGTCAAAGTTGCCGATTAATTTAATGTGAGAATTTTTTATTTTGGACTCATTCAAAATGCAACAGGCTAAATGATTCTGGGTTTAATTTTTTACAATTAGGTCGTTCAATGCAATATTGTGTAAATTCTACTAAGAGTATATTTCCATTCACAGATGTACCAGATAATGAACTTAAATTATTATTTTCTTGTAATAAAATTTTTATAACTGATGAATTACCTCCTTCTAAAGACATCTTTCCATCGTTACATTTGAATAAAATTTTTAACCAAATTAATGACTATGTTTTATCTCATGTTTTAGATTCCGATAAATAAATCTATGCATCACTAGACATAAGTTGTAAATATTATGACATAGACAAATTTTGTTCCCTGAAGTTTGACAAAATAAACGCACTTTCTTTTTATCACTTAAATATTTCATCGCTGCAAAATGATTTTGAGGGTTTAAACTTATTTTTGTTATTAATTAATTTTGAGTTTTCTATTATTGCTGTTACTGAAACACGTTTAAAAAAAGAAATTGACTTAATTCATCCGATTCTCATTAATAACTACAACATTGAGCATACACCAACTGAATCTTCCTAGGGGGGTCCATTGTTATACTTGTCAAAAAAGTTAATATACAAATGAAAAAATAATTTGATGATTTATTTACTTAACTTTTTAGAATTCACTTTTGTTCAATTAAGTTTTTCTAAAAAATCCAATATTTTCGTTGGGTGCATTTATAAACACCCTTGCACGGACATAAATATTTTTAATAATATAATTTCTGCATTACTTCTAAAAATACCTGCAGAAAACAAATCTTCTTTCTTATTGGGTAATTTTAATATAAATTTGATATAATCAAGTAATGACATTGCGACCTGTGATTTTTAAAACTTACTTTCTATTTATAATATTCGCCCTTTTTTTACTTTGCCAACTAGAAATACTGAACACTCTGCTAAAATTATTGAAAATATTTTTTCTGATTTAATAACTAATGATATTATTTCTGAAAATTTGACAACCTCTGTCTCTGATCACCTACCTCAATTTTGCATTTGTCCCAATTTCAACAAATTATTTATACCGCGAAGTCACAAAATATGTTGTAAAAATTTTAAAAACTTTGATAAAGAGAAGTATAGATAGGACTTTTTAATGTGTGATTGGAATGAAGTTATAAAATATAGTGACACTAACTCTTGTTTCCATAAGTTTATTACTGAAACAACATCGATTTTGGATTGCTATGCCTCACTCAAAAAGACTAATATTAAGTTCTTCAAGCGTCGATTTAAACCATGGATTACAAAGGAATCATCAAGTCTATTCAAATATGCAATTTTTTTCAAAAAAAATGTTAAGATCAAAAGATTTCATAAATATAATCATATTTAAAACTATTTTAAAACAATATAAATTCATGATAATTACTTTAATTAAACTTAGCAAAAAAATCCATTTTAAAAATTTATTTTTAGATAATATAATAAATCTTCGCGAAATTTGGAAAGGCATTATTAATCTAATAAATGTCAAAAACTATAACAGTTCATCTCCCAACTGTTTACAAGATAATGAAAGATATTTAACTGAACCGACTCTAACCTTTGAAAAGTTTAACTTTTTTTTACAAGTGTTGCTCATAAACTTAAATCCAATATTCATTTGTCTTACGTCAACTATCAAAAGTATCTTAAATATTCAAACTCACATAGTCTAATCCTATCTAGTACTATCGAATTTTCAAATAATTTCTCTAAACTATTTAATACCTTATTCGTGAGTGGAACTTTTCCTGATATTTTAAAATTATCTTATATTATTCCAATTTTCAAAAACGGCTCTAAACTTTTATGTACTAACTATACACCTATTTCTCTTTTATCTAACATTACTAAGCTTCTTGAAAAGTTAATGTATTCTAGAATGTTCTCTTTTTTAAACTCTTTTAACTGTTTAAATGAGTTTCAATTTGGTTTTCAATCAAACTATTCTATCTGACAGGCACTGATAAGTATAACTGAAAAAAAAAGAAAAGCTCTTGATACTGGTCATTTTACTTGTGGTGTTTTAATCGATTTACAAAAAGCTTTCGATACCGCTGATGGTAGCATGTTGGTTACTAAGTTAGAACATTATGGAATTCGTAGAGTTGTAAGTTATTGGTTTTGAGAGTTATTAAATATCTTGGTGTGTTAATTGATTGCAATTTTTCATGGAACTTCCATATAAATGAGCTGCGCAAGAAACTTAATTGTGCAAACGGTATGCTTTCAGTAATTCGACATTAAGTCGAATTTAAAGTTACTCTTTTAAATATTTACTATGCATTATTTTTATCTCATTATAGTTACTGCTGCAAAGTTTGGGGTCAAACTGGCAACTATCATATTAACAAACTAATGTCATCTCAACGCCAATCCATTAGAATAATAAACTTGTAATCTTTGAAATCAGATACATCAGATTCTTTTAAAAAACTTAAAATTCTAACCTTTTATTTGCTAGTAAAGTTTGCTAATCTTTTTTTTGTTTTTAATTCTCTAAATAAAAATTTATCTTCTTCTATCGCAAATTTTTTATATAGAAAGTAGACTAATTTATACATTATTTATAAATAAATGAAAAACTTATTGTACCATCATATAAAACTCAAAAGTATGTCAAGAATGCTGTTGTGTATCAGTGCATTTGTGGATGGAACAAGAGCCTTGTGTGCATTGTGAATTAGTTCACAATAAATTTCAACTCCAAACTCCGTTGTCATCTTTTCTTATCTTAATTAAAATCAATTTAAAAATATCTGAAAAATGTATTCTTATAATTTTTTTTTCTGTTACTATAATAATTATACTTATTTTTTGTTTGTTTTTCTTTTCTCTTATTTTATTACCTACATATATGATTTTTAAAAAGTTTACTTAATGTGTGTCTGTGTTTTGTATTTTATGTCTATATGTTTATTATTAGTCATATTATTTTGAAAAATGGTGCCACTCCTTTGATCAGACTTCTGTATGAATGACACCAATCATACTAATCATTAATTTATTATAATAAGAAATAACATATCAATTTACTTATTATTATAGTAATTATTATTGTTATTATTTTTTTTTTCTAAGTTATTATTATTGTTGTTGTTATAATTTATTACTATTGCTTATTATTTTATAATTATTGTTATAATTATTTACTTTATTATTCTAAAAATGATTTTGAAATGGAAAATAAATAGCTTGTTGTTGTTGTTGTTGTTGTTGTTCTTTGTAAATGATACAAATTGTTTGAAACTAAAGAATGAATGAGAATCATTTTTTACTTAGTAAAATATGGTTCTCACTCATTATCTTAGAAGTTTTTTAGTAATTTTTATCACAATAGCGCAATCTTCAATTTGTTAAACAACAATCAAAATAATATTTATTAACAATATTAAAGATCATACAAACAAGTCTTATACATAGAAGTGATTTATTTTTCTCCTTTTTAAAAAAATAGGAATTTACCTTTCCAAGAGTCGAGGGGCTACAATGATCAAGGTGGTATTAGTTCTTTTTTCTTTAGTTAATATTTATTCTTATCTTACAATTTTTCTATTGTTACTTATCTCAATTACTCTAAAACATGAATCGAACATGTTGTAGAAGACCGCTATGTGATGAGTTAAAACTTATAATGCAAATAATTTACCACTACACCACTTCTGCGTAGTCATTTTAATATTAGTTAAATGTTATTAAAAAATTATTAATAGGCGTTTATGATAATTTAACATTTATATTTATAAGAAGTTAAAGAAATTTAGTAATTTATTAAAATTATGTTTTTATGAATAAATAATTTATGATGTTTGTAATAATTAAGTTCTTGTGATAATTATTTGTTTATGGTTGTTGATTTTCCTATGGTAAACAAAAAGTTATTTAATTTTTTTTTTACTATTTTTGTGAATATTTACTTATTGCAAAGTTATTGTTATGTCAAAATTGTATAATTTTTGTTTATTTTTGTTAAAATACTAAAAAAACTAAATAAAAAATTTACTTACATAAAATCCAATCATTTGATATTGATCATTGTTCAATAATTCCTTTTAACCAAAGGAATTAAAAATTAACATTAAAAGCAACAAAACCGTTAGAAAACTATTTGATTAAAATTATCTCTATTCAATTGTAAACAAAATATTAATGCAACATAAATTCTTCAAAACTTACCGATAAATAGGAATTATAGCTTTTCACCTCCTATAATTAATAGCTATTCATTAATTATAACATATATTAGGAATAACAATTAATACTATAATTTATATGAAAACATAATATATATATATTGAAATAGTTTCATGCGCTAAGGTAATTATAAGTAACAAATGGCCAAAGGCATACTTCTTGTTGCCGTTTATGCAATTAAAAATGTTACAAACTTAAATTTAATAGATAATATTGTGAATTTGATAGCTTATTAATTAATAAAAGAAATGAATTAGTGTAGTTACTTTTCCATGGCTCTGAGGAATGATAATACTTGGCTGGTAGGAAAGCGCATATTGGAATTGCCAGCTTGCAGAGTCCCTACAAAAGGATATAATATTATCTTGTTCTTTTAATCGGAAGATGGATTTAGGAAGCGCTAAAAGCAGTTGTTATGTTGCTATAGTAGAAAGTTCTTATTTAAATTCATCAGCAATGGACTGAAACCGACATAGAGATACAACGTAAATACAAGGTAAAAGTAAAGATTCTTGACGTTTATGATAACTATAAGATACTACAGGCGAAAAGAGGCAAATCAAAAAAAGGAAAAGAAAAAATTTTTGCGAATAGATAAAACAGAACTTTTTGATAGCACTCTAAGAATCCAAACAGAAATAGAAAGCACTAGAATTTATATTAAAATATGAAGGGCGAAGATATTGAGTTCTTGAGTGCTCTCTAAGTTCAAAAAACCGTGTCCGTGTGTAGAAGACAAGATGTACACAAGAGAGGTAGAGCCAAAATTGAAAAGAAATAAGATCTTATTGAGGTAGGAAATGGATTAATAACAAAGCTAGCAATCCTGTTTTTACCGATTGGTGAATCCTCAGGTCCTCAATCAAGATAATAAAGTACTGACAGCAGTTCTATTGATTTACCAGAAAAAAGGTTTGACAAGTGTGGCAAATGAGACAGACATGATAACACGTTAGCAACCACGAATTCTGTTGTAGAGTAAAAGAAAATCTGCTTTTTCCAATAAGTTGAATTTAAAGACTTTTAACAGAATTAGGACTCACTTGTTCAGCGATTGACATACAAATGGCTTAACAATCTTGACTATTTGACTATGACTATATGCTTTGACTATTTGATTATGACTATATGATTTGACTATTGACTATATGGCTAGCAATTGCCCTTTATCGTTAACTGCTGTCTGTTCCTGAGTCTGATGATGCATTATAAGATGCAATGCTCGTGACATTATGGGTAAAATGCAAAACTCTTACTGATTCTTTTGGAAAAAAAACCATCTCATGGTGTACACTGGTTACAGCCTGGAGTATTTAGTTATTCTTAATGACAATGTCACTAGCTGTCTTTAAAAGTAACTGCTAATATTTTCACAGCATAAACTTCTTTACCATCACAGCTGTCTTCTTTGATTGGCGTAAAGTCTCGGCAGCTATTCAGGCCCTTGCGTGTCAATAACAGTTAGATAAACTTGCCACCGACACAATGGGTGACTGATGCAGCATATAACAAAGCTGCTATGTTTGTTCACAATTAAAGAATCATTAATGAATTTACTTAGAGAGCAGTCAAACTTATAATAATCTTTGCTGAAAAAATTAAAAAGAAAAAATACAGACATTACCTATTGCTAACAGTTGAAAAGCACTGAGATGATATTTCAAATTTCAAAAAAACAACTTTGCGTAGTTCTCTGATCTATTTTTATCTTATTGTTGAAGACACATCTCGTGTTGTTTGTAGTAGGAGTAAGTTCTTTAATATTTTGAAATTCAAACCCTCAAAAGCATTTCCATGACTGTATAATATTTGTAATTTAATACATATACAAATTTGTAAAGAGCGAAGGATTTAAAATCTACAAGAAAGTGATCTTTAAATGCAAAAGTGTTAGTTACTTTAAACAAAATAAATACCAATTTTGCTTTGTCGGTAACCGACTTACAACGTCTTTTGATTATTGCGTGTAATCTTTGCTTTGTTTGTTTAGATATTTGATCAACTTAAGGGTGTTTAAATTGCAAAAATTTTCTTATTCTTCAGACGGTATTAGAACATCATAAATACCTGTATTTTAGTAAGAGTTGATTGAGGATTTTTTCTATTATCCAAAATGGGTACATATTAGGTTTGAGATTTCTAAAAAGATTGTGAATATCAAACCCAAGACCAAAGACAGTATAGTTAATTTTGAAACTTTGATCAATTGAAAAGTTTTTTGAGACTTATTTTATATGAAAACGAAGAAAAGCTGTAAAAGTTGGTATATTTAGTACAGGTTTTTTTTTTAATAAAAGTACAGGTTTTTTCAGTACAGGTTTTTTTTTTTAAAAATTTAAGTTTATTGTCGAACTGTTTGACTTTCATTAAGTTATGTATAAAAAAGATATTTTTGAATTTTCTTTCTTTTAAATGGTAAAAGATATTTTATTTAATTAGATATCATTAATGAAATCTTCAAATTAATTTAAAAACGAATGACGGCTCTGGTAATTTACAGACTCAACTACTATATCTAGCCAATTTATATATATATATATATATATATATATTATATATATATATATATATATATATATATGTATATATATATATATATATATATATATATATATATATATATATATATATATATATATATATATATATATATATGTATGTATATATATATATATATATATATATATATATATATATATATATATATATATATATATATATATATATATATATATATATATATATATATATACCATTTAAAAGAAAGACATGTTATAAATGTTGTTGCTGCCAAAACAAAAGAAAGAACAAAACAAGAAAATAGTCTTATAATTTTTGGAATTAATGCATCAAAACATTTAAACACAGCAAATGCTAAAAATAAAGGCAAAAAAACGATTGTTGATGCATTTAAATCAATAAACGCAACAATTGAATCTAAACAACTTATAAAGCTCAAAACGAAAACTGATAAAGTTGTTTTTTTTTTCATATATATCTACTTATCTATATAATACTATAGTACGATTGTTAATATCTCATTCATTTTTTCTTTTTCTTTAAGTGTCAATAATTTTATTCTTTGAATGAGATTAGTTAAACAAGTCGGCTTTCCAATTCAAGATAATGGTTTCAAAATTGAACACCATTAGCAAAATGCTAACAAAATTAGGCAGTTTTTAAAAATCTGTTTTCTATTTAATACACTTTTTTTTAAATATACTTTTTTAATATACTTTTTTATAACAATCCTACTAATATGGAATCACGTAGCTTTCTAAATATGTTTAATTGTCGTCCCTATCGGTAATAAATATTTTAAATTATTTGATATGGTTTTCTTTACAATAGGCTATGCTTGGCTCCTCGGTGCTGTAAATGGTGGCTTCAACTTAGTTTTTTTAAGAAAAATGTGTTTTATATATGTCTCTGTTTTAAAATATTTTTGCTACATATTTAACTATATATCATGTAAATAAGTTTCTTTTAAAGATATGTAAACTTGATACTTGCTTTTTTACGGATTTTCAAAAAGTGAACAAAGCTTTAAATATATTTTTTAACTGTCTTATATGATTTTATCAATTTTATTAAAGCTGAATAATTACTTCAAAAATATTGAGTAAAATCCAATTTATTTTATTATTAACCAGATCTATACAAAAATTAATGAAATAAAAATAATAATTTAACGCCAAGATAAGGCAAAATGTATTCCGGACATTTTATAAAATTAGTATAAATATGGATTGGATGTATGCTGAAATAAATATGTTGATACAGGTTAGCTATTAAAGTAAATCCATATATTCCTTTATTATTTTTTTATAAACAAGTTTCTGCTGGATTACTAATTATAAAAAGGTTGGTTTAATAATAATCTTTATCATAATAATATAGGATCCGTATGCAGGGCTAAGCCTTTTTTGGAAATGCGATATATTTTTCAACTTATAGTTTTTCCGGATATCCAACTTCTATGCCTGCAAGTTTTGGTGTAATATTTTCAGATGTTTTAAAAATATTTAAAAAGTACATTAATAACACTAAAAAGTTTAGGTGCGATAGTGACATATTTTTAAGCTCTTTACTCAGTAAAATAAAAAGTTTAAAAAAAAAGAAACGACTCAGCTTAAAGCAAAATTGAGAGTAGAATATATTCCCAATATTTACCTAAACAATTTTACGGAACTTGAAAATTTGACATCGATGTTCTGTGCATATAATTCAAGTCACTTTTAATTACTACATGGTTGTGATTTGCGCATTCAATGTCTGAACATTGCAAAAGAAATGGTTAACTTTATCTTTAATGAAGCTAAGAGTTCTCTTAAACTAAGAAACCAAGAAAAATAAAAGTGAGCTCAACTAAAAAAATGTATAAATAAATTTATATTTCATTAGAGAAAGTAAATAAAGATCAAATTGTTAGTAATGATTTATTTACTACTAACCCGTATTACGGGTTCCTTTCTGTATAAATAAATTTATATTTTATTAGAGAAAGTAAATAAATATCAAATTGTTAGTAATGATTTATTACTACTAACCCGTATTACGGGTTGCTTACAGATAGTTATTATTATTATTGTTATACAATTAAATTTAACCAGTTAAAAAAAAAAAAAATCACTAATATTAGAGAAACGCAACTTACCGATTGTATTATATATTAGCACTTATTACTACCATTTGGCTATATTTTTTCATGATTTAATATCTCAATTAATACCCTCTGATATTTTTACTAAAGAATACACCATTGTTAAAAAAGTTAAAGATCCGAACCTATTTAACAGTATTTTTATATGTTTTGATATCTCAAGTTTATTTATAAACATTCCATTACAAGAAACAATAGATACTGCTCTTGGTGTTATCATAAAAATAATACAAATCTTAAAATCAACAAAAATAATTTAAAAAAAAAACTCTTTTTTTACGCAACAGCACAAACACAATTTACTTTAAGGACAGTTTTATGAGCGAATTTATGGTGTTTCATAAATTCGCTCATAAAACTGTCCTTAAAGTGAATATTAGAAATTATGGCGTTACGTTATTTATTACATGCTGAATTCTTTATGGGTAATTTTATAATAAAAACGGGTCAAATCTTAAAAAAAATGTATAGAGGTTGTTTTACAAACGTAATAAGACTTTGCTGCTTTCACCTTAAAAAACCATACATATTTATTCTCGGATTACATTAACAAAAAATGTTCTTCAATATTTTTTACCTTGGAAAAGGAAGAAAAAATCAAAAATATATTACTCGCATTTGATAAGTGACTTCGCTTATGTCACTTACCGCAAAACTGGTATTTACTTTGTTAAAAGTGTCTAACTATTTTTCATCCGAAGCTCACATTCCTGTAGATTTTAAATAGTTTATCATTTTAGAAAATTCTTTATGGAGGACATAAAACCTGTTATATTGGCGAAACTTATCGCCACTTAATGACACGGATGGCATATATATAAATATATATATATATATATATATATATATATATATATAATATATATATATATATATATATATATATATATATATATATATATATATATATATATATATATATATATATGTATATATATATATATATATATATATATATGTATATATATATATATATGTATATATATATATATTATATATATATATATATATATATATATATATGTATATATATATATATATATATATATATATATATATATATACATATATCTATATATGTATATATATATATATATATATATATATATATATATATATATATATATATATATATATATATATATATATATATATATATATATATATATATATATATATTAATATAAAAGTTTGTTTTCATGTTTATGGCTTTTATTATGGTAATTTTTTATGATTTTCATTTTAATTTATTTTAATTAGGTCTTATTTTAAATAAGATTATTAATAAAATTTTAAATCAAAAACTTCTTTTAAGATTTTATTTCAAATGCAGAGTTTCGAAGTAGTCAGAATGAATATCTGCTGAATATGTGTTAGTAGCTTTCTGCATAACGTGGCAAGTTCAGCTTTATTATATATATATATATATATTTTTAAATCGTTCAACTGAAACAGGTTGGTGGTAATACAATAACATCAATTATAAACAAGGGTTTAGGTGCGACAATATTAGTTTAAGTATAAAATGTTTTATTCTAAATTTACCAAGGTTAGAAAAACTAAAAATTGACTGTTTAAGGTTACTTACTTGTTCTTGGCTATTGACAGCAAAGGTCAAATCAATGTTGAATTAATAGTGCGCTAAATTTGCAACATTGGGTTGACGTTATTCTAATGTTCGATTGACGTTGAGTGTCCACTTTGTTTTTTTTATTCAGGTAAATGTTACTTTTAAAGCATAAAGATAATGCGCATGTAATATTCTTTTGGAATTTATAAGTATATTATAATTACTTTGATTCGATTTCAAAATTTTATTAATTTTAATAGTTCAAATTTAAAAACAAATATCTTCATTTGTACCTAAATTTAATAAATTTCTTAAGTGGGTTTCTTTAGTAGTGAAAATACTTTTTAAGGTATTTATAACAACGTCAAATAGATGATAATCTAATTATAAACATAGTTTTTTTTTTTTTTTTCTTTGTAGGTACTCTGAGAACGGAAAGATCACCATAAAAACTGTTAATCATTTTTTAAGAGACCATTTAAAGAGAGCTCCGGAGGCTTTTTTTGAAACATTGAATATGAGTGTTAAGTTTTTGTTGTATTATTAACATTGCCTGTGGAATATAACTAAAATTATAAACATGTCCTTTTAATATAATTTAATAAAATTTGAAATTAAAACATTGATTAACTTCAAACCCTTATTAGGACAAATTTTTCCTACTTAAAACTATATTCCATCTAAATTATTTGATATATTCTTATCATTTATTTTCAAACCAGTATTCCTTATTTACTTTTCTACAACTCATTATAACGACTTGTAAAAAATTAAATATGAAATAATAGGTTGAAAATAAATGGTTTCATATATCAAACCGTTACATTTTGGCGGAAATAGCTCTTAAAATAAATTTATTTAATACTCTTGTTAAATTCAATATTTGAACGTTTATTAAAACTATCTCATCACCATTTAATTGAGACAAAAAAAAAAAAAAGCGCTTACAATAATTGTTTGAAAAAAAACCTAATTAAAAGTCTCTTATAAGCTCTACGTATGCGGAACTTTTGCGCATGTTAAGGTTTTTTGTCGTAAATTTTTTTTTCAGATTAAATTATTTTACTACAAAATATTGAAGTAAACAAGTAATAAGTATAAATAACTCGGTGAAGAATGGATATGTAAATCGGTAAGGAATAAATTTACAAAGACCCATACTTTTACGGGTCTGATCTTAAGTTAGTAAATATGATTTATATATAAAATTATAAATATGCCATATATTATCAAAATTTTATAAAGTTATTACTTATTAACATTCTAAAATGATGGAAATGTTTAAAAGGGTTTTAAATGAAATAAACTAACTAATAAAAAAACATTGGAGAAAAAAAATAACTCAAAGAAAGTTTTCTGAACTTTATAATGTTTTTAAACCATAAATAAGTCATATTATGAAAATTTTTTATAAAACAAAGCTATTAAAAGCACGCTTGCTCTAAAAGTTACAGCTGAAAAGCTAAAAGATTTTTAGTAAGGTATTTAAAAATAATTCTTTAAAAACTGCGATTGAAAATCGCAGTTTTTAAAGAATTATTTGTATTATATTATATTTTTATTTATTATTTAAAGAATTATTTGTATTATATTATATTTTTATTTATTATTTTATTTTTATTTATTAATTATATTTTGTATTATATTTGTAAAGAATTATTTGAATTGCTGTTGATTTTATACCAATATGTCGAAGTTTCATGGCACAAACTGTAGCATCGCTACAACAAAACTTTAAGTATGACAAATCAATCTGAATGGCTGATATCCAGTTAAGAAACTACTGATATCTGCAAGAATTTTAACTGCTAATATTTGCAAGAAAATCAAAAAGTAATATTTGAAAGAAATATAATTATAAAAATAAAAATAATGAAAAAAAAATTGTTATTTGCACGTAATAATAAAAAAAAAAAATAACTTGCATTTAATCATGTTAGTTTAAAATTGGTCAAAATTCTATTTCTCTGTTAAATCAAATTTTATGCTATTTTGCAGCGACGGAATATGGTATGTAAGATATCCGGTTGGAAACATACTCAATCTAAAGTATTAGTTATCTACCGTTAAATATGGGGAAGGAAAGGATTAGGTAGGTTTGTGTTTTAGATGTAGCTATAAGTGTCCTATTTATCACATAAAATTTATTATTGACCAAAGACATTTTTTACACACAATAAAGAACGTTGTCCTGCCACATTTATAGTATAATAAAACTGGTAAATAGATCTTAAAAAAAGATGGCAATTTGAATCATTGTGTCAGACCTAATATAAAGAAGTTTAAGGCTATCGGCAACTAGGTCTATATATACATATATATATATATATATATATATATATATATATATATATATATATATATATATATATATATATATATATATATATATATATATATATATATATATATATATATATATATATATATATATATATATATATATATATATATATATATAAATATATATATATATATATATATATATATATGTATATATATATATATATATATATATATATATATATATATATATATATATATATAAATATATATATATATATATATATATATATATATATATATATATATATATATATATGTATATATATATATATATAAATATATTTATATATATATATATATATATATATATATGTATATATATATATATATATATATATATATATATATATATATATATATATATATATATATATATTTATATATATATATATATATATATATATATATATATATATATATATATATATATATATATATATATATATATTGTAAAAATTTTCTGTTGCTAAATAAAGAGTGAAAGTTAGCTAAGAACGCAGGAAAAAGAACTGAATATTTATGTGATAAAAAAGAAGCAGAGCTGCATTTTCAATCATTCAAAAGGTAGAGGTCACAGGCATCATTACAATGAATGCGTAGGTATATTTGAATAATAGATTGCTGATAAGTAGTAGTGATTGTGGTATTTAGAGCGAATGGCAATCTGTAGGCTCTTGGTGAGAGGAAATTTAATGGTTATTGGATGATTTTTTGGAAATTTGTTGTAAATAATGCAGATCAGGATGTCGTCAGATTAGCTTTCCAGAATGGTTTTAGGTAGGAGTTAGGTGTTTATATAAAAAATAAAGAGAATGAACAAGATTGGACCGAGAAAATTATTCTGAAATACTGGGGCTTGTATATATTTCCAATCAGTGGTGTGATCACTTCTTTTTACTTTTTGGCAACTATTAGATAAGTAAGCTGCAATCAAAGATAAGAGTCACTTAGGTAGAATATTCATAAACTTTATTGGAAACTTGACTTGCTCAGCAAGATCTAATGCTTTTGAAAAAGCAAAGATGATTGCAAGAATCGACTAATTATTATCTTTATCATCACTCGCATCCTCTAACATGAATGATAGCATCCATTTTATTACGGCCTGAAAGTAAACTAAACTGTTTAAGACCTTGATGTACTTAGTAACATGAACAATAAACTTGGTGATAAAAGGTTCAAAAACTTTGATAACGCCGACGTAATAGCAATTCGAAGATAGTCATTCGAATATAGCTGAATAGATGCTTTGTGAATTGGTGTTACGTTCGCTGATTTCCATAGACAGGAAAGTAACTGTTTTTTATGAGGCGCTTAAATAGTATATAAAGTGATAGGTTAACTTTTAAGCTAACAGATTTAAGTGAAATTGGGAAGATCATAAGGTCCTGATAATCCTGTTTTTAGTTTTCTGAGTTGGTAGAGAACCTTATCACTGATAAAAATGGGCGTAAAAAGGTAGGTTGGCTTGACTGTTGATGAACAACGAGAAGTTAAAATATTTATTATTGCATGCAAACATTTTGAAAATGATCTTTAAACTGGCTTGGAAATGTCTCAGAGAAAGATTAACTGATTTGTCCTTTATCAGCATGTATATCATATATACCTGTAACTAAATATACACATGAATATCATATAAGCAGAAAAGAAATATAATGAAATGTATATATTTGCTTTATTATATAGGTTTGTATAAACATATATATATATATATATATATATATATATATATATATATATATATATATATATATATATATATATATATATATATATATATATATATATATACATATATATATATATATATATATATATATATATATATATATATATATATATATATATATATATATATATATATATATATATATATATATATATATATATACACACATAATTAACTTACCTTTAAATATGTATCGCATTTTAAATCCTCCTAAAATAAAAGATATGTTAATTAAAAAATAATAAATTTTAAAAATTGAAATTAAACCTAATATTAAAAATTTTAACCTGAAATTTAAAACCCATTAGTGACGAAGAACTTTTTCTATATATAATAAGAAATGTTTGCATGCACCAAACAAGAAAGTTTGAGTTTTTTATACATATTTTGAATGTAGAGTTAGATTAGTTACTATGTGCGTCAAAATGTTAATTAAAATCAAAACTATTTTTTATTTACAAACTTTAGATGTGCGTTTTTACATATATATATATATATATATATATATATATATATATATATATATATATATATATATATATATATATATATATATATATATATATATATATATATATATATATATATATATATATATATATATATATATATATATATAAATATGTGTATATATATATATATTTATATATATGTATATATATACATATATACAAACACCTAAAGAATGTAAATAAACAATAATTACAAATTTAAAACATGCATTTAACGTAATAAATACTAAACAAACATATCTTAAAACAATCATACTTTTCTTTCCTGATTAAGTTTTGAGGTTTTTATTTCATCGTACTTAAGAATAATATTATAAGTGAAATAGTCATTATGACTTGTGTTGTAAGATATTTTACGAACAAATCCACCAAAATTGTTAATAATAGACACATCTGCAACAAAAAAAGAATTGATAGTTAAACAACAATGTATATATATATATATATATATATATATATATATATATATATATATATA
>NC_061167.1:46533661-46585452 GCF_022113875.1 Hydra vulgaris | reverse complement strand
ACACTTTAAATCTCTGTTCATGTCGAAAAAAAACTTATTTATAAATCCCTTAGCCAGTAGCACCACCAAAACCAGCCTTACATGTGAGTGTCATTGTTTTAATAGCTTTGTCGTTCATTTTCAAGTGCCTCAGCACCGGTTCCTGAACTGTACAGATTCTTTGAAAAGTATGAATCATTATATCTTTTAAAGGAACTGAAGTCCTCTACTGTTATATTTGAAGGATAGAATTTTAATTTTTCATCTCTGACATTATTGTAAGCGGGGTAAAGGTTTTGTTCTTTCTCCAAAGCTCCGCTTTTAATCAATTGATTAGAAGCTTTTGTCAGACTGGCATCAATTATTAACGCCAGTTTATTTAGTTGCTTTATTTGTATTTAAAATATTAAAAACGTTCATGGCAGCACTAACAATATATTCATCTCTAAATTTTTTATTAGCAACGAAAAATAATTCACTGGATGAATGGGATTCAATTAAGCAAGATACACACTGTTTTTTACTTTTTTTTATACAAGTAAACAAATTGTTGAACAGCATGTCTAAAATTGACAACTTAATATTCAGCAAATTTTTGCTGAATTAATTTCAATAAATCTTCAGTAATATTTTGTTTTGAAATACTAAGATTGTTTTTTTGGAGAAAACTATGAATGTCTGAGTTTAATAAAACTACATCTAAATAATTCTTATAACGAATATTTTACATTTAAAAAATTAATGTTATAATATATATGCCGCGTGAACTACTAATTCTTGTTGGTAATTAAGTTACTGCAAGTGTTAGTAATTAAAACTAAGTGTAATTATATTACTGTCAGTGTTAAAACTTAATTTACTGACAACTACCGAAATTTTTTTTTTTTTTTTTTTTTTTAAGTTGATTAAGGTGCCCCAAGAAGTCCTTACGGTCTTATCACAGAATACCGCGGAAGAGCATTTAATAGGAAGTTTACGCCTCCTTCTCAACCGATGTCGTAAAACTTGCCCAGAGGTGGGGTTTGAACCACGGATCTTACGTTTCTGAGGCAAGTGCGCTATTACTGCGCCACGGCTGCTCAACAAAAATATGTTGTTTATATGCTATAGCTTGGTTTCGCTTTATTTATAGTTGTAAAAATGTTGTACAACAATCGTGCAACAACAAAAAAAAGAAGCTTGTCATCAATAATTTTTACAAAAATTAAACAGAAAAAAGAAGTTTATCACCAAATGCTTAAACTAGTAACAGTCGTTACTTGTTAAAGTATATAATTTACAGTTATATGATTATTGTTTTAAAGTTATACTAACGCAATTACTTCCAACACACTTATAAATAAAAATTACAAAAACATTTTTTAAAGCAGTGTATTATTTTACATAACATAACTATTTTCATGTCTTAGAGTTTATTTAAAAAAGTTTTAGATATAGTTAATAGAAATAAAAATAGTAAATGCATTATAGATTTTTGATAACTTTTGATTTTTTGACACCTTAAAAAAAAATAATTTATAATTATCAGAATTTAAAATAAAATCAATGAGTTAACAAAAAATAAAAGAAACAAAGGAAAGAAAAGTAACATAAAAAATATATAAAAAAAACACAACAATTTTTTTTAAAATAGAACTAATAAATAATGAAAATAGTTTATTACCAATTAAATTATCAAATAATAATAATAATAATAAAAACAAAAATAATATTTACAATAATAACATTAATAATAATAATAGTAGTGATAATAATAATTTTAAAAATACCATCAATAAAATAATGTTACAAAAAATGATTATAATAACAATTTCAGCTAATGATAAAACAATATTAAAAATGTAATAAAAACTTTCCAATTCTATAAAAAATGTTATAGTAAAAACAAAAGTAAAAAATATTTTTTTTATAGCATATAAAAGGAAGTAATAAATAAATTGATTAATTAATATTTTAATTTGTATAATATTACCAAATTTTTTTTTTCTGTTAACAAATAAATCTATATCTTAAAGCGAATTAAAACCTATTTTAAACTTTTCCTTAATAATAAACTTTTAAATCTTTTTATTTTAATTTCAAAAAAGTATTTGTCTCTTTTTATTTATAATTTAGTTTCAAAATCCTGGCGCAAAAACTAACAACAACCTAAACTTCATAATATATTTGGCTTCCTTTAACGTCTTATTAGATGGTAAATATGTTATTATTTCTTGATATATATATATATATATATATATATATATATATATATATATATATATATATATATATATATATATATATATATATTTATATATACTTACATATATAAATATACACGTACAAAGACACATGCATACATACATATATACATACATACATACATACATACATACATACATACATACATACATACATACATACATACATACATACATACATACATACATACATACATACATATATACATACATGCATCCATACATACATACATACATACATACATACATACATACATACATATATACATACATACATACATACATACATACATACATACATACATACATACATACATACATACATACATACATACATACATACATACATACATACATACATACATACATACATACATACATACATACATACATACATACATACATACATACATACATACATACATACATATATAATACATTTAATCTAAAATACCATAAAAACAGCTGGTTTAACTGGTCTAGGAAGATATTTTAATAAAAAAAATTTGTAATTTTCATTTTCAGGATGTTTGGTTTTTTTGAGAAATTATTTAAGTAAATATACATGTTAAAATGATTTTTGAGTAAAATGTTATTTATTTGTTCTTTTCATTAAAAAATTTACAATGTTTGACAAAACTGTTGTTGGTTTATATTTCAAAAAATTAATTCAGTTGTGTTTAATTTCAATTTCATGTCAATTAATCTTTTATAAGTTAGAACAACTATTGCTAAGTTTGCTTTCTCTATAAATGACACTTTGCTATCTATTATGGCAAAGGAATCATTGTTAAATCTAAATACATACTATGTTTGAATAAAAGGTTTAAAACAGCACCAACAGCATCTGGTTTGGCAGAAAAATTTTGATTATTATAGCATCATTTGCTTGTAAATACCATTATGCATAAAAGCAAAATTTAAATTTATTTATGAGCTTAATTACATTTTTAAGTATATTGTTCTGATTTACAAACTCGAGTTGGTTGGAAAGAAGTTGTAGCTTTAGATAATACAATCTATTGAACAGGAACTTAGCATGATGAACTACTGCAGGTTTTCTCAGTTTTACTGAAGATGGAAAAAGGCAATTCGCAACAATTTCATCAACAATTTCAACAAAAATAATGAAGTTTATGAGTTTCTTACTAATTTATTTAAAAAATGCAATAGAAAAGTGTTAAAATATAAAAAAAGTATAAATGATAAATCAAAAAGATAATTATTAACTAAAGTCATAACATAAATACAACTTGTGCAAGCGAGCTATGAATTTTTGAAAAGAAAACTTTAAAGACTCTTAATTAAAAACATTTGAAAGAAAAACATTATTTGCCATCAAACTTTTCCATCATGTACTCTCATATTTTCAGTTAATGAAAACTTTCGCATTCATTGATAATATAAACAACATCTACAACATGCCTTTACAACTTAAGATGCTTGCTGTTTATTCACAACAGGCAATATTTTCAATAGTGTTGTACTATTTAAACTAGCAGTATGCAAATGGTGATCTCTTATCACTAATTTCTAAATTTAATATCATTTTTTTTTCTGGTTTGTATTTTTATTATAGTAAATAGTTAAGTTATTAGTAAAACAGATAAGGTTTATTCTGATTAAAAATGTAAGAGTATACAACTTATTATAATTTAAAATAATAAAAGTTTATCTTTTATCTAGGATACAATAAAACAAGTCCGTAATACAATATAAACATAAAATTTATAAACTCTATAGTTATTTTTACTTTTAGTATCTTTGCTTTTAGTTAAGCACATAAAAAGACATAGATGCATAAACATTAGAGGTTTAAAATAAAAAATAGTTTTAAGACTTTCAAATAATCATTTTATTTTTTTAATGAGCTTTTATATTGTGAAAAAATAACAACAATTTAAATGTACCTACGCTTAAAAAGTCAATTGATTATGGTTCATAAGATTACAAAAAAAAAAATGATATATACAACGTTAAGTTTGTTAAACGTTTGTTCTATCGAGTATCAATTTTAAACTTATATTTATGTTAACTAATACAGTTGCAATAGCTTTGGCTGTAAATTTGTTAAAAAAATGTTATTTTTTTAATATCTAATCGTAAAATAAATTTAATAAAGCATTACAAGTTCAGTTAGTACACAACAATTAAAATTTCAAACAAAAGTTCTACTGCAACCAAGAAGTTGCAACCAAGGAAAAAGAATTTGAATAATTATCTAAAAAATAATATATTTTGTTTGAATGAATCTCAAAAATGATTAGGAAAAATATGTAAACTGACAAAAATAGGCAAAAAGGAAACCAATTTATCAGTTTGACATCAAACTGTAAAAATGTGAAAACACAAATAAAGAAAATTTACTATTTATTATTAGAATTATGGGGTCAAAAAATACAAAAATATCAGGATCCAACAATAGAAAAATATCAGTTTCAAGGATAAAAATATCAGTATCAAGGATAAAAAAATTGAATAATAATAAAAAAAAATACTTAGACTTCGATAGTTTATTAATTATAATAAAATACGATGACGTAAAAAGATGGACTTTGGTTGCATTCTGAAAACAAAAATCTTTATTTAAAGTTATTAGAGACATCTGGTAGAGTAAGATAAGCTACAAAAGTCTTGATGACCCTTAAAAAAGTACATTTCTTAAAAAAAGTAAAATTGAAAACGTTTGAATTCCATTAACTTAAATTCTGAATAAATACAGAGAAGAACACGAAAGAGTAATGATAATAAACTTTTAATAAATATGATTAAACAAAAAATTAAGCAAAGAACAGTCAAACCTGTTAAATTGGTTAATCGAGGAAAGTTGAGTATACCAAAACTGCCACGGTGTGTTAACAATTTTAGATGAGTTGTGTGAATCTTTCTGCACCAACTTAACTAGCAATCCATATCAGAGTCATCAAAAAAGTTAAAAATTACAAGATAAATTGAGAAAAGAATAAAAGGTTGAGAATTGGTGTTTGCATTTTGATTGTAAAAAGGTAACTGGGGTGGAACATTAAGTTTTTGTGACAAAGAACAATGAAAGAGAGATTAGGCTGAAGCCAAATGTATTAAAGAATGTAAAGTAAAAAACTTTTTAAGAACTTCAAAAACACTTGAATGAATATAATTTATCTTGACCTATAAAAATGAGAAACGCTACAATTATATATCCTGGCATTTATATGGTGCGATAAAGAGATTAATCACACATTTTAAAAGTGTTGGTTTTGAGAAACCTGGCTATGTTGGTTGTCGAAACCATATAATAGATCAAACAATAAAGTTATGTTTGGATGATTATTTTGAAATTAATAACATCCAACTGATCTGTCATTTTATTTTATTGATGCAATGTGTAGTAAATATCATTATTTATCATTAAACTTTAATAATACTGTATCTAAATGTAATGCCTTTTAGTGAAACTGCACTAAAATAGCAATGAACGCCTTAGAGATGCATAATTAGTTGAAAACAAATAGCCTCTAAGTAGAAAAAAACTAAAAAGTAATCTAAGTAAAACGTGGTGAAAATATACAAGAACAATAAACAATAGTCGAGGAAAGTAAGAGACATTAGTTGTTGTGGTACTGAAAAGTTATTAAAAAAGTACCAGGGTACCTTTTTGTTAGAGTATCCGTTTCTTTTATCTTTTCTAATAGTATCTTATGAGATATAATTGCCAAAGATTCCTTCATAGACAGAGGACACTTAGTGGGGGTTCAGTACAACTTGCATACTAGTTGTACTGAACCCCAATAGATGTAGGTAAACTTTTGGCATAAGTAACAGTAAGTGCAGTGATTTGTTGCAGTATAACGAGAATCAGTGAGAAATGTGAGCTGTTTTAAGTTCTAGATGTAAGTTATAGATGTGCATGTGATGTATATACTCATTGTTGGGTACGTAAATGTGCAGACCGTAGTATCATGTCTTATTAGTATGAGTAATTTAGTTGAAAGATTTTAGTTGAAAGTCATTTAAACTGATATAACATAAGCTAGAAGTGAGTTCTAGTAGTCGTATATCATATATATTAAACAAATTTTTGTTACCACTAAATAAACTAGATAAATAGAATAAGGCAATTAGAGAAAAGTAACTTGTATATTTATTTTACAACTAACAATCTAAAATTGCATGGAATTTTGCGACCTAACAGGCTTTCTGAATAGTGGCATACAAATGAACTAAATAGAGAGATACCATGTAGTTTTTGATGCATATCATTAAGTTAGAAAAAAATATTTTAAATGAATAGAAATTTTTCAAGGTTACTTTCAAAAGTTAACCAAGTATTAGGCAAGCTAAACAGAACTAACGGGCAATTTATTTATTACTTACTTGTATACTAGTTCCTTCAGACTGACAACAACTTGGGATGGCAGTTAAGCTTGTTGCTAAAAATTGCGCATATATCTTATTTTCAAACCGATGTTTAACTCAGAAAACATTAAAGAAATGGAGAATGCCCATAAAGATCATCCGAAGGCTATTAATACATTCACAAAGTTTGGGTGTGACATAACTACTTTTATATTCTTATGCATATAAATACGCTACATAATTCAGTATTTGTGAGGAAAAGGTAGTGAAAGTTTTAGAAGATATCAAATGTACTTTTATATCTGCGAAAAACTTTGCAATTGAAGTTTAAGTTAACAAGTCACGATTTAAACAAAATGGAAAATTTTTTCGTTGATACAGTTTTATCAATATAGTTTTTTAAACATTTTCTTTAAAAAAACTATATTGATAAAATTGTATCAACAAAATTTTTATTAATCACTTAAGTAGATTAGTATTTGCTTTGAAACAAGGTATTATATTTTAAGTTTGTTTGTTCTGATGTATAATTGTTGTACAGTTATTGAATAAGTATTCAATATACAATAATTTGCTTATTTTCAGGTTTATATTTTCAAAGATTTCATCAATATATATATATATATATATATATATATATATATATATATATATATATATATATATATATATATATATATATATATATATATATATATATATATATATATATTTTAAGTTTGCTTTTTATAATAACATTTTTCCAATAATTACCTTTATTTGTTAAGACCTCAAAGTATGTCCAGATAACTTGACTTCAAATCAACTTAAAAATGGTTGCGACGGTAAGAGTTTTTTACTTTATTTTTTACTCATTATATCTAGTTAATTTTGTTGTTTAATGATTTTTGTAAAATCTTTTTTTTTTTAATTTTATTATGCAAATTTTTACTTAAAACACGTTAAAAGTGCCTAGTTTGTTATTGCAGTTTGTGATGTATTTTGCCATATTTCTACAATAAACCTATGTTGGTAAATATAATTTAAAATCAATATGGCTGCTTGATCTTTGAAAATTATTATTCATGACTTTTAAATCTCGTTTTTAATTCTTTGGTTTGCAATACTGATTATTTGTAAAACACTTTTACTTACATTTATATATACATCAATTATTTGGAATAAACTAATACATCTTTTTTTTTTTTTTTTTTTTTTTTTTTTAATTTTTATGCTATAATTTTTCTATACAATGTTCTTATATCCGTAGATATTGTTGGCTTAGCATAGGAACAGCCACAAATAGCTATTAAGACTAATCCAAAGTAGCGTCCCTTATTGACCAACAATTTTGTGTACCGAAGTACTACTCAAGAGCTAAGTTGGCAGGGTTTGAATTCGTATCGTACAAAATTCCGGGTTTTTTAAATTTTCGTTTGACACTTTACCCAACTGTATTATCCAGCCACAATTAATTGACCTATTTAATTTTTTTAATATATATCATAAATTTGTTGATTGATTTTTTTATTTTGAACGCTCTATATTTCTAAACAATAATTCTCTGATTATTAAACTGTTTTTTTTTTTTTTTTTTAGAAACTAGGTTTCAGAGATTTTTATAAAAATAAGAACATTACCAGTTCAAAAATGGATCTAATTTTAATACTTATTATGAGAATATAGCAAAACTATTTTCAATAAAGGTTTTCTCTAATTATTCTCCTGAATCTGTTAACCAAATTCCTCTTGTCATGCCAAAGAAATGTATTTATCAACTCTTAGACATATAAAGGACTTGAGTTTCTGCTGGTTAAGGCGTTTTTACTTATACTCCCTTACTTTTTGTGGTCCCAACAGCATTCCTATTTCAGTAATATAAAAGTGTTTTCTAGAACTCTTTAATCAATATAAATTGTTTATCTAATTCTTAAGTTTATCTTATTTTCCTTCACGCTGGAAAATAGAGTCTGTGGTTTTAATTAAAGAAAATTTTGAAGTTTGACCCATCTAAGTATTACTTAACTAAAACAAAACCCTATAAATCTTTTATTAACTTCCAAGACATCAATCTGTGTCAAAAAAATAAAACTCTGACAAGTAATGCATGATCAATATTAATTTCAATCCTCATTTTCTTCTGCTAACTTTTGTCTGCATTTCGTCGTTAATGGACAACACTCTCCATTTACTTCAGGTTTCATACTTGGTTTTCAGTTGTTGCTGATGACACAACAATGTACTTTAAACAATATCGGACAATATAGTTGATGAAACAGCTAAATTTCCGGTCTAATCTTGAATCTGATTTCTCTTCTATGACAGCTTGGTGTTTACAAATTTTAAATCTGAAAATTTGTAAACAATACTTAGTTGATTAATGTTTTTCACAAATGCTGTAATTGTGTTTTTTTTGGATATTGTGATTTTGATATATATTTTTTTCAAATCATAAGGTGTTCAGAATAAAATGTAGAGCTTTTTTGTCAATATTCTTATTTTGTTCTGGTTTATGGTTTGTAATCAGGCTTGTAGAGCGAAGACTGAGCCGGGGAGCTGCTGCTTTTTGGTAAAAATTCGGAGCCAGACCCGCAAAAACTAAGAAGACCATTGGCTCTCGTATTTTTTTTGTGAAATAGAATGTTTTTTTATTTTTTTTTTTTTTTACAGTTAACAACTATTCTTGAATTAAAGAAAAACTTCTTTTTAGATTTTCAATTTTTAATTGCTTTATTAAAAAAAACAGTCTTGCAAAAACGTACTACATGATGTATATAATAACAACTTTGAATTTAACAAAATACTATGCTTTATTAGCATTTCCTATTATGTTTTATTTAAAAAAAACAAAAATCAAGTAAGTTATATATGGAAACATTCTAACAAAGTTTCATATATAATTTATATTAAATTTTTATATTGATATCATGCTGTTATATATTGGATGCTCTATTTAATGATCAAAGGTTATTCATATCTTGAAATTTATACTTTGATTTAGAACTATAAACCCTAGTTTTGGGTTAATAGTACATAGAAGTAAGTGTACATTTACCCTAAATATTTTTTTTTATATATATAATCCGGTAGTAGAGATCTACTACCGGATTATATATATAAAAATCTAAAGTAATTACAACAATTAATTTTTATATCAACTTTCATGTTTTTAAGGTGAGTATATTACTCTCACTACTTTTATATTTATAATCCGGTAGTAGTGAGAGTAATATACTCACCTTAAAAACATGAAAGTTGATATAAAAATTAATTGTTGTAATTACTTTAGATTTGAATAGACATTTAGCAACTTTTGTTTATAAAGTCTGGTAGCCGGAGCCGGACATTTCTTAGGAGGCGGAGCCAAAACACTTCTCGGCCTAACAAGCCTGTTTGTAACGCGAGAAATTTTAACTATAATTTTGAAATAATTATTAATAAGTAATACTTATTTTACTTTAAAACACGATCTCCTCAATCTTGTTTCTAATTCCACAATTTAATGAAAAAAAAACATGTTTTATTTTAAACCAAGCTAGCGAAAAGTTTTTTTAGTAATCAACTTTTTATAAAATATTTGAGTCAAAAAACATTATCGCTTTCACTCAAAACTCATTATTTTTTTCGCGGTCGCTTATTTAGTATTCATGTTTTTCCATCAAGCAAAATACCACAAACTTGTTTCTTTACTTTGCAGATAAGTTTATCAGTATGCAATTTTTTTTATTTTAAGGCTGCGCAACTGGTTATAAGTTTAATATTACATCTGGTCATTGTGAAGGTATATAGTTTTATTTATTTTTATATTATTATAACTTAATTACATATTCATTTAATATTTTTGCTGTTATTTTACACTATGTAGAGAAAAACATGCCATAAATAGATCAGAATTAAATTATTGGTTTCAATTAATTGATACTTTTTTAAAGTTCTTATAGATATATCTTATAACATTGATGTTATTTTGTTGAAGTTGTTCTAAAAACTGTTGATGTTTTTACAAATGTTACTAGTAAGCAACCAGAGGCAGTGTAGACTATTTGTAACGCAAAATTTTTTGCTGAAAAGTCCATGATAACATTTGGTGAGAAGATTGTTAGATATTAGGTGAAGAATAACTTTCTATTTGATATTGAAGAGAATACTCGATTTTAAGGTTTAATAGTAAAGAAAGATTTGAATACCTTGCTTAGTTGGTTGTGCTCAAAAAGGACAAATTCATGCTTGTGATTCTTATTTTACGAGATTTTAAATTCACTTGTAACAACCAGTTGTTTTCAAAAAATTGGTTCATAATTTTTGATTGGAAAGTTAGAGATAAAAACATTTAAAAAAGTTTTTATCTCTAAGTTTCGAAAAAACTAGAAAATATATCTGCTGCAAGATTTTTAGGTCATAAGTTAAATTAAAAATTATTTAAAATTTCATAAATTTTTTTTTTTTTTGGTTATAACAAAAATACATTAAAATATTTGTTAACATGAGTGTGTATTACGTAACGCAAACATAACATAGATAAATGACGAAAACAGTAAAAATCATCAAAAGACGTAATAAAATGCGTAATTAATTCATTAGTTAAAATTTCTAATTGTCTAAAAAAACAAAAAACGCAGATACTTACAAAAAACCATAAAATCTTGTCATCAAATACTGCCTAAACAGGTTTTAAATAAAAAATAATTGCTTAACAATGCTTATATATGTATTTACCTATAAATACATATATAATTATTCTCAAACATATAAACATACAAACATGTAAATACTTATACCCAACTAGCACACTTACATTGGGCTAACATATGTAAAGCCATCGCAAACATTGGGTCTTTTTTCCAACGCAAAACCAATGTTAATCGAATGTCATTTGGTTAATAAAAAAATTATTACTGACGAAACTAAAAATATCTGGCAAATTTACATTGGTTCAATGTATGTAAAAGCATCGCAAAAAGTTTACAATCTAAACCCAACGTTGATCCAATGTATAAATCTCGATCTTGATTCTTTTTTTTTTTTTTTTTCAATTTATTTGTCATTAAAAAAAAAAGAATACAACGCCGTGTTATATAAATAAAATCTACATGACCGGGGCTAAAAGAAGACAATATTTGCCTTATCACTATACCCCAAGTCTTTTCATCAGCAAGCGTGTATAACCATTAAAATGTAAACATAAATCATAAAATTACTTTGTAGCATTTAAAAATTATATACAAATATGTTAAGATCAGTTACTAATCTATAATCAAAAGAAAATCGTAAACAAAAAAAAAAAAAACAAAAAAAAAAAAAAACACAAAAAATCACACCAAAGAAAAAATCAAAGAATCACCAAAGAAAACAATCACCAAAGAAAAAAATCACCAAAGTAAATAATCACACCAAAAAAAAAAATCACACCGAAGATAAGTTAATAGGATAATTAATGAAAATTTAAATTGGTTAGACTAGTTAATAAGGTAGTTGTTAAAAAAGAAGATAAAAAAATCTTAAAAAGAATTTAATTCATTAACATCGTTAAGAAGTTTTTATTTGACTTTTTGTTTAAATAGAGAAAGTGAAAAACAATTTTTCAGCTGGTTATTTAATAAATTGTTCCTTAAATTAGAACCTCTGATGGCAATAGAAAATTTAGTAGCCAAATAGTGTATTTTAGGTTGCTCGTAATTGTAATTTGAAAATCTTGTACGGTACACGTGATTAATTTTAATGAAAAATGTATAAAAAATTATAGGATTTAATTTATTATGTAGTTTGTACATAAATATAAGAAATTGATAAAGGTTTAACTAAAGAACATTGAGTATGTGATGATTTTTGAATAGTTCTTTAAAATATGCGAATCGACCTGCATTTGAAATAATCCTGAAAGCGTGTTTTTGTCTACTAAGCAATTTTTTAACTTTACTTACATTAGAGCTGCACCATGCAATATTTGCATAGTTTATATAACAATGTATGAGGAAGAAATATAGGATTTTTAAGCAGTTTTGATTTAAGATTTGCTTAGCTTTGTTTAGTATGCCAATATTTTTCAAAGTTTTATTTTAAATTGTTCTTATGTGTTTTCTCCATGTCATGACTTCGTCAAGTGTCACTCTTAAAAACTTTAATGATGACTCTCTAACTATTTTATAGTTGCCAATGTACAGATCAGGAAGTTTTAATAGAGTATTTTCTTTATCGTGAAGTCTATGAAAAAAAGTATATTTAGTTTTACTTAAATTTAAGGACAATTTGTTTGCCTTAAACAATTCCGCTAGATTTAAAAATTCCTTGTTTACTATTTTAAAGAAGAAGTTTATATCTCCATTAGAATAGAATAAAATTGAATCCTCTGCAAATAAAACTGAGTTTAAAATGTTTGAAAACTTATGGAAATTGTTTACATAAATAAGAAATAAAAGTGGACCCAGAATTGAGCCTTGGGAAACACCGCAAGTAATAGTCAAGTATTCAGTTTTTATTTCTTCGTGTGCTAGTTATTGTTTTCTATTGTTTAGAAAACTTTTGAGCCATTCTAAATATGTACTTTTAATACCATAACTTTTGAGCTTTTTTACATGAATGCTATGGTCTACTGTATCAAAGGCTAAGACCTATAAACTCTTCTAGGGTAAACTTACTTTCATCAAATGCTTTAAATATTAATAATGGCATGGTCAGTTGAATACCTTGGTTGAAATCCAAATTGTTTGTTATATAGAATATTATTTATATTTAGAAAAGTCAAAATTCGGTTAAACATAATTCGCTCTAAGATTTTGGAGAAGCAAGGAAGAATTAAAATTGGTCTGTCATTTTTAGGATTAAATAATTCTCCTGACTTGAAAATAGGTATGACCCTCGCAATTTTTAGTTTCTCTGGATAAATGCCTAGTTTTAAAGAGAGATTAAAAATATGTATAAGAGGGATTGTTAAGTACTTTATTGATTTTTTAGTTACGTTACAACTAATATTATCAAACCCCACACTTTTGTTTAGTTTTAAAAAGTATATTGAATCTAAGAGTTCCTTTTCAGTAATTTTATAATTATCCATCTTAGAGGTCTTATTAGGAGTAAGATATGACTCAAAGTTTACTTCAGTAAATTTTATTTTCGACGCTAAAGTGGAACCAACACTGACAAAATATCGATTAAGTGTTTCAGCAGTTAAAGATTTATTTGTAATAGTTTTATTATTAATGTTTAGTTTTATAGGAAGACTGTTTCCGTCATTTTGTTTCTTGCCAATTACTTCCTTAATTGTGTCCCAGGGTTTTTTTGGATCATTTTTATGTTTTATTAAATGCTCCGTATAGTAATATTTCTTTGAATTTTTGAAAAAAACACATTTCTAATTTAAACTAATTAAACTAATTTTTGTAATTAGTTTCATTATTAAAATTTTTTTTTAAAAACTTATTATAAAGCCGTTGCTTTTTTTCGACAACTTTATAGTTCTAGGCGTTATCCATGGATTTAATAATGTTTTTTTTTTCACACATTTTGTAATTACAGAAAAAGCCGAATTGTAAAGTTGTTGTAATTTATCAATAAACTTATCGTATGCTTTATCTGCGTGTTCATTATCAAGAAGTTCATCCCAATTTGAATCTGATAAAAGAGTATTAAAATTTTCCATGGATTTTTCATTTATATTTAGCGTACTTTTTTTTAACTTTTTGTGCATAAATGTTATTACATTTTTGTGAGAAAAGAAATACAGGGAAATGATCTAAAATGTCGCATTTAAATATTCCTGTTTTTATTTTTGATTTTAATTCATTGGTGACTATTTGATCATATAGTTGCGCTTTCTCTAGTTATTCATATCATTTCTCTAGTTAACTATTATATAGTTGCGCTTTCTCTAGTTATTCTTGTGGGTTTATTAATTAGTGGAATAAAGCCTTTCTGATATATGACGTTAAAATATTATTTATATTTGCATTTAAATGACTCATGTTTAGGTCAGGGTTAAAATCACCTATAAAATAAATCCTTTTATTTTTGCTTAATTTATTTTTAATTATATCTTTAATGTGCTTTTCGAATTGTTTTATTGAGCCGGAAGGTGGTCTGTATAAAACGTAGATGATATTTTTTTTGAGGTTTTATTTATTATTTCCACACATAGTGATCCACAATCATTAGCGGTGGAGCAAAAATTTTTTTTAAGCTTGTATAATAAAGAATTATTTATAAATATACACAAACCTTCTCCTTTCTTCCCAGACCCTCTAAATTGATGAATGACTTTGTAATTTGGTAGCTGAAAATTTGTATTTTTCTCTATATGTTCACCATTACACCATGTCTCGATGAGACTAATAATTTTTAAAATCAAATTTAACCTCGCATAAAATTTTTTTAAATAATTCAAAATTTTTTGAAAAACTCCTAATATTTAAATGTAAAATTGAAAATGAATTTACATCTAGTCCTTGCATTATGATTTCAGATGTAGCGTCATAATATAAAGTATAATTATTTAGAAATACTTTGTTGTTACTATAAAAATTAATATCTGGATCAGAATTATTATCTAGAAGTATACTACTTTTATTTTGTAATTCAATGTATATAAATCAACGCTTTCCAATATATGTAAAAACATCGCAAAAACTTAATTGTTTATAAGATAATCTTATTTATGCCACCAAACATTGCTATTGCGAAATTATATAATTTAAATAAAATCTTCCGCTTTTATTAAAATATCAAACCACAATCAACACAAACATGATTTTTGTTTCAATGATTAAGATTTTATCAGCTTTTAATATGATTTTATTCCAATGTATTTCAATTTTATCCAATTTTATTCTGATGATTAAGCATATTTTATATTTATATTGATTATTTTTATATTTAATATATATATATATATATATATATATATATATATATATATATATATATATATATATATATATATATATATATTTAATACATTAATTAGCTTAAACTAATTATGTGTATAGTAACATATTGCACCTTCTGACATCGTGTGCAATCCTGTCCGCTTTCTGTATGCTATCTTTCTAACACGACTTCTTCTGCCTTTTACTCTAACATTCTTTGTTCTTCCTAAACTCACTTTACTCTTGGTCCGTAGAGCAGGTAATGACGCTATTTATTAGCTGAAATTGTTTTTCCGGTCCTTGGTAATGTGGCCTCCGTATGGCAACTTGCTGGAGAAGGATAAACCACAATACCTATACCTGTTTACGTTAGCTGTATATTGTAGCATATATATTTATATGAAAATGTATATATTATATCTATACAAATTTATATTATATATATATATATATATATATATATATATATATATATATATATATATATATATATATATATATATATATATATATATATACAAATTTATATTATATATATTATATATATATATATATATATATATATATATATATATATATATATATATATATATATATATATATATATATATATATATATATATATATATATGTATGTATATATATATATATATATATATATATATATATATATATATATATATATATATATATATATATATATATATATATATATATATATATATATATATATGTATATATGTAGTTTTACAAACATTGGTTTTAGATGTTGGCAACGTCGCATTTGTAACCATAAGAATATAAAAATAACGTTGGCAGCCGATGTTGGGCCAACGAAACGCGCAACATTGATCTAATGTTTTAATAACGTATGTGTGAAAGCTGGGCACATACCTTAATATATATACACCTATACATATATATACACATAATATGTGCACATGCAAATATATGTATATACAAATAAGCATAAATATAAATGAGACATATAAATAACCTACACCATTCAAACTTATTGTTATATTACGTATAAACCACGTGAATATAACTAATAGACACTTAATATTTGTTGTGCAAAATAATACATAAAAATATAATTACAAATGTACAAATAATAAACAAATAAGGGGCTCAAAGAAGATATGGATGGCAAAATACCAACCTAATCTTTTCATAGAGCTCCTACACACATATATATATATATATATATATATATATATATATATATATATATATATATATATATATATATATATATATATATATATATATATATATATATATATATATATATATATATATATATATAAGTATATATATACTATCATACAAACAGTTAAAAAAATATAATAATTATAAATAATAATGTTCACATAAAGATATAAAAGAAGATATTTAAATACAAATTTCCAATTAAATATATGATCTTATATTTAACATATAATATAGTAAGATTTCATATAATATTTAAAAATAGAAAAAAAAAATAAATTAAAAAATTAATATATAAGATTTAGAACGTAAGTTTTTGTTTGACACTGAAATGAATTTAAAGATTTTGCTATATTTAAATTGCCTTTCGGAAAACTTAATAAATCATAAAAACGTTTCCAATTTAGAAAAACAAATTATTCAATTTTCTTTTATTTTAGATAAAGTTTTATTCTTGAACAAGTTTTAATACAACATTGTTCCATAAACACTATCTCTAAACGAAATTTACCAAAATTAGGTTTGAAAACTGATTGAAGAACAGAATTTTCATTATTTGTTTTAAAATTTAAAAAAATGAGTTGTGAAAAAATCGCAGATGTACGATTTTTACATTTAATCATAAACATAATATTTTCAAATATATTATAAAGTATATTAATATATGTTAAGAAATTTCATTTCTTTCAAAAAACACTTTGTATGACAAAAACGTCGTTTAAAATTATTAAGTCGTGCATTGTTTTTCTTTTTGCAATAAAGTGGTCAACAAACAAAATTTCTATTATTTTAGATGCTTCTTAAAAATCGTTTATGTAAATGAAAAATAGTTGAGGTCCTAAAAGAGACCCTAAACTATCGAAACAGACCTTAAACTATTTAATAAAGTTTACATGATTAAAGAAGTTTTTTCAGATATTTTTTTGTTGTGTTTTATCATATATAATCTATTTAATAAATAGTGGAAAGGAAAACTGGTCAAATTTTTAGTATAGATTGTGGGCCGCCCAAGTAACCTCTTTTTTGTTGCGTTAGTGTCCAACCCGCTTAAGGATGATTAGAAAAACAAAATCTTATTCAATTAAAACAGTGCTTTAGAATAGATTGTAAACTTTTTTTAATGTTAGTTTACTTCACAAGTTCTTTGTCAGCTAACAGTTGTCCCGGAATCTCATGATTGACTTTTCACTACCTTCCAGACTTGCTAGAACTCAGAAACATCCAGCTTTTGTATAAATTTAATAATGGTACATATTAAAATAACTTTCAGAAGCCTTGAAAAGGCATTAACATAATTATGTACACACACACACACACACACACACACACATATATATATATACATATATATATATATATATATATATATATATATATATATATATATATATATATATATATATATATATATATATATATATATATATATATATATATATATATATATATATATATATATATATATATATATATATATATATATATATATATATATATATATATATATATATATATATATATATATATATATATATATATATGAACCTTTTAAGAGGGTTCTTCAGAAGAACCTTAAAGTAAGATTCTTTTAAGAAATCTTTAAAGGTTCTTCGCGTTGACGCTTGTGGAACACCCGTAGAGGTTCTTCAAAAAACAATTTGAAAGGGTTTTTTTGAAGAACCTTGGTACATGTTAAAAAAGTTTTCAGAGCCAATTCAAGATCTCCACTTTTTAAAATCTCTCTTTGTTGTTTTTGATTTTAATTTATCTTTCTAACTTAACTTTGATTTTTCTTTATCTTGACATTATTTGTGTAGTGCGGATGAACATGCATTTTAAATTTGTTTCTAGGGCGTACCCTTAATTTCTCTAATATTATTGTTTTCCTAAAGTTTTATACTTATAACTTTTAAGAAAGAAGGATTTTTTGCAAAAAGGCTTTGAAAAGGCATTTTTCTCATTTATTTGTTTCAGTATTAATTTTCATATTTGTAGCTATGCTGCTGCCTCTCGCTTATCTTTTTCAGCATTGGGCGTTGTTAGGGTTGTTCCAAAGAGGGCTCTCATTATGGAGGGGGTGTAGAATGTTCTTTATTTTTTTTCAATTCAACTCCTCAAGACTGAGAAAGCTTCTACAGACGAGAAGGCTACATATGGTTATAACCCTCTCCTAACACTATAACTCTGAAACACGAACCTTGACAAACACGGCCGATGCGCAGAGAAACGAGTTGAGCGCGGTACTACCTGGGACGGGGTGGAGATTGAACTAGGAAACCTCTCGAGCGCTCTACCACTACAAAAAAGCGAGCGCTCTACCACTACACTACTCTTTGTTAACTGAAGACACAAAAAATTGGTCCTTGATATTTTACATTTGCAAACTATACTTTAAAAATTGTCAACTGAAATGCTAATTTTACCAATGTGCTTACTCTGATGCATATATAACAGCTTGGGAGACCCCCTACACTTCCCGTTCGGTAAGGCTCTGGTCGGTATTGGTCTTAACAACCACTCTAACAAAAATAATTTTTTTTTGTTGTTGTTTATTTAATAACAGATATTCATAAAACTATTGCCCGGACAAATGTTGTCTGAACTACTTTTAATTAGTTTATTCCAGACAACAATTATTAGTTGGTCATTTTCAGAAAGAACTTCAATTTTAGTTTGATTGGTTTTTAACAACAACCTTGTTGAATAAAAGAAGCCGAAATACAAAACTTAGAATACAGTTGCAAATTGCAGAGCAATTTCCAATGCAAGAATAATAAACCAGTCTTTTAAAAAAACTTTTAACCAGCTGATTTAATTAACATTAATAAGATTTATGAAAAAAAAACTTGTAAAAAAATGTTGAAATAGTAAAAGTAAGAGTAATTAACTTGAAAATAGTAAAACTTTTCATAACCACAACAGCTGCTTATTTTAATTTATTTAATATTGCGAATTTAGTAGGATGGTTCAAAAAAGCACACTTTCAAACTTAAAATTATAAACTTTATAAATAAAATAACATCAATTTTTTTATCTTTTTAAATAAATTTCTGTTACTTTTTTTACTTTAAATTTTCAAAAATTAGCATGTTTTTTGTTTTTGTTTGAGAATTTTACTTTATGTAACGACACGGAGCAAATCTCCAAATATATACTAATTTTACTAATTTTTTAATATACTAATTTTTATGTAAAGATTTTTAAAAGAATTGCGATAATCTGAGTATGTTAACAATAAGCCATCAAAATATTTACCTCCAATTCATGCCATTAGCGTGAGAACGACGAGTTCACAACATTTATATATGTATTTTTTTAAATTTTAAACTTAATTGAAGTTTATTAACAAATTTCAAATGTCATGCAATAATATCTTAGTGTTCAAAAGTTATGATCAACAACCTACCCATTTATTTAAGGGATTTAAAATATTATCTTTAATTGAATTATAAGTTTGTCTGACAATCAAATTCTGATCCTCATTCAAAAGCTCGGAACGAAAGTTAAATTAACTCTTTTTTAGTGAATAAATAATCAAATGAGGCGGACTTCATTGTTAAACTTACAAACGAACTACGAAGAAAATTAAGTTTTTAATAGTGACTTTAGTTTACAAGATCATTCGTATATTTCAAACAATGTTTTCAAACTAATTTTTCATTTTTCATTTATTTTAGTTGACTTTTATCTGTCCGGGTTAGGGTTTTGTATATTTTGGGAATATATCTAATAAAATTATTATTTAAGTAGCTGAAATCCCTAACTCCCCTGTTTTAATATGTTTTTTTAGAAAAAAAATATCTTTTTCTAAAATAACATACTAAAACAAATTTTTTTTTTTAAACAATCTAAATTCTATCTATGTGCGTTGTGTCTTTTAACTTAAGAACATCAGGTAACTGCATCTTATTAAAAATGTTTTTAAAATAAAATATATTTGTGCATTTTGCAGGTATTATCATACTTTACATTGTTAACAAGCAAATGTCAACAATAAGAGATCAATAGTAGAAAAAAAACAACCTCACTACTGATCCGTGCGTAATTTATTTTATTATTGGCCAAATTATCAACCTATTTGGATGAAGATACATTATACATCAACATTATACATCAATTATTCATCACCTAAGTCAAACATTTGTTTAGTAAAGCTGTTTTCCTTGGCGGAACACCCGTAGAGGTTCTTCAAAAAACCATTTAAAAGGGTTCTTTTGAAGAACGTTAAAATAAGGTCAATTTAAAAAGCCCGTTATTGTTATTCATCGAACCGCTCATTGTTATTTCATTATTTTTAACGTTGCACGGATACTTTTTTAAAGTCTTGAACATTTTTTATCGTCAAATACTTATATAATATGAAATTATGTAATAGATTTTTATTATTTAATTATTCTTGTTTAAGATATTTAAGTAAGTTGCTTTACGCAAAAATCAAAATTTAAACAACCACTTTCCTAGAAACAAAACTTATGTTGCAATAAATGGTAATAAAAAAAAGAAAAACTATTTTCAAAGAATTAATATAAATATAATTTTTTCTTTAAAAGAATTAATATAAATATAATTTTTTAACCCTAACCCTAACCCATAACCCATAACCCTAACCCTAACCCTAACCCCTAACCCTAACCCTAACCCGTCCCCTAACCCTAACCCTGACCAAAAATTTTATTTTGCAATCCCATATGCCTATGTTCATAAAAATATGTTATCATTTTTAAGGAAAGTTTTGCAGTCCAATATATAAAAGTTTTTGCTTGAATTTAATATATGAATAAAAGTGAGATTTCTGAAGTCGCATTCTTCTGAAGAACTATCTACAATTCAATAATAGAATGAATATATATATATATATATATACATATATATATATATATATATATATATATATATATATATATATATATATATATATATATATATATATATATATATATATATATATATATATATATATATATATATATATATATATATATATATATATATATATATATATATATATATATATATATATACGTACCGTTTTTTGTTTCGTACGACCACGAAAACGTTTTTCAAGTTACAGAACGTGATCACGGCCGTATGCGCAAGTTTTATTTTATGCGTTGCTGAAAAATTGTTTTAAACTTAATAACTACTTAAGAAATTAAAGTGAACTTAAATAGAAAACAATAATATTAGTTTAAATAACTTGTGTGTTGTTTTTATTTTTGTTTTTTCTTAGAGGGTATTATTATCGTCAACAAAATTTATTAAGTCAAAGCAAAAAAAAAAACTGTTATAGGGTTAAAAATGATGACTTTCCCATATTTTATGTGTTTTTTCTTTTAAAGAGGAAAGAGAGAATATGTAATGTCATCTGTTTGTAAAATATATTTGTATAATTATAATGTAACAAGTTTATATCAAGAGTTAAATTATACGATCGCAATTTGCAATCTCTGGTTATTTGTTAGGTCTTTAAAATTTTAGTACATGTACTTTGCTTATAAAAAGGAAATTATTAAAAGTTTGCTAGCGAGAAAGTTACAAAAAACAAAGCGAAAACAATAAACTTACGACTACAAAAGTAATAACACTTTAGTCACTAACTGCATTATAAAAGTAATAAAAAATAATAGTATTATCACATTTATAAAGCACTTATTACTTTTAAAGTTCATTCTTTGTTCAAACAACATTATTAATTCCAAGTTTTTATTTATTCCATTTATTAAAGTTTCCATTTATTAAAGTGGAAAAGCATCTAAAAAAAATAAAGCGGATATTAAAATACTCTTTAAAAGTTTAGGAACTTTCACATATCACTTAAACAACGTTATAAAAAAGTACTTTATAAAAAGTATAGCATTATGAAAAACGTCATGTAAAGACGCGCGTTAATTTTAAAATCAACCAAAAAAAAAGTCTGTATTGGTTAGTTTTAAAATAAACACGCGTTATTACGGTCCATAAGTAACTTTTCATAAGGCTAAACTTTTAATACGATACGTTTTCATAAAATTGTTTGTCACGTTTTTGTAAGTTACTTCAGTTTTAATATTATTTGAACATCTACTTTATTCTTTTAGACATTTTTCTACTTCAAAAAAAAAGACACAATTTATTAATTTTTTTTTTTTTTTCTTTTTTAATCTCTTTTTATTTTGTTAGTTATGTTTTTTTTTGTTTTTGAAACTTTTTCAGCATTATTATTTTGCAAACGGACGTGTTCACGTTTTCTAAAATATTGTAATCGTGTGTGGTCATACGAGAAAAAAAACCGCACGCCTTTCCTAGGAAGGCTTGATATATATATATATATATATATATATATATATATATATATATATATATATATATATATATATATATATATATATATATATATATATATATATATATATATATATATATATATATATATATATATATATATATATATATATATATATATATATATATATATATATATATATATATATATATATATATATATATATATATATATATATATATATATATATATATATATATATATATATATATATATATATATATATATATATATATATATATATATCAAGCCTTCCTAGGAAAGGCGTGCGGTTTTTTTTCTCGTATGACCACACACGATTACAATATTTTAGAAAACGTGAACACGTCCGTTTGCAAAATAATAATGCTGAAAAAGTTTCAAAAACAAAAAAAAACATAACTAACAAAATAAAAAGAGATTAAAAAAGAAAAAAAAAAAAAAATTAATAAATTGTGTCTTTTTTTTTGAAGTAGAAAAATGTCTAAAAGAATAAAGTAGATGTTCAAATAATATTAAAACTGAAGTAACTTACAAAAACGTGACAAACAATTTTATGAAAACGTATCGTATTAAAAGTTTAGCCTTATGAAAAGTTACTTATGGACCGTAATAACGCGTGTTTATTTTAAAACTAACCAATACAGACTTTTTTTTTGGTTGATTTTAAAATTAACGCGCGTCTTTACATGACGTTTTTCATAATGCTATACTTTTTATAAAGTACTTTTTTATAACGTTGTTTAAGTGATATGTGAAAGTTCCTAAACTTTTAAAGAGTATTTTAATATCCGCTTTATTTTTTTTAGATGCTTTTCCACTTTAATAAATGGAAACTTTAATAAATGGAATAAATAAAAACTTGGAATTAATAATGTTGTTTGAACAAAGAATGAACTTTAAAAGTAATAAGTGCTTTATAAATGTGATAATACTATTATTTTTTATTACTTTTATAATGCAGTTAGTGACTAAAGTGTTATTACTTTTGTAGTCGTAAGTTTATTGTTTTCGCTTTGTTTTTTGTAACTTTCTCGCTAGCAAACTTTTAATAATTTCCTTTTTATAAGCAAAGTACATGTACTAAAATTTTAAAGACCTAACAAATAACCAGAGATTGCAAATTGCGATCGTATAATTTAACTCTTGATATAAACTTGTTACATTATAATTATACAAATATATTTTACAAACAGATGACATTACATATTCTCTCTTTCCTCTTTAAAAGAAAAAACACATAAAATATGGGAAAGTCATCATTTTTAACCCTATAACAGTTTTTTTTTTTGCTTTGACTTAATAAATTTTGTTGACGATAATAATACCCTCTAAGAAAAAACAAAAATAAAAACAACACACAAGTTATTTAAACTAATATTATTGTTTTCTATTTAAGTTCACTTTAATTTCTTAAGTAGTTATTAAGTTTAAAACAATTTTTCAGCAACGCATAAAATAAAACTTGCGCATACGGCCGTGATCACGTTCTGTAACTTGAAAAACGTTTTCGTGGTCGTACGAAACAAAAAACGGTACGTATATATATATATATATATATATATATATATATATATATATATATATATATATATATATATATATATATATATATATATATATATATATATATATATATATATATATATATATATATATATATATATATATATATATATATATATATATATATATATGTATATATATATATATATATATTCATTCTATTATTGAATTGTAGATAGTTCTTCAGAAGAATGCGACTTCAGAAATCTCACTTTTATTCATATATTAAATTCAAGCAAAAACTTTTATATATTGGACTGCAAAACTTTCCTTAAAAATGATAACATATTTTTATGAACATAGGCATATGGGATTGCAAAATAAAATTTTTGGTCAGGGTTAGGGTTAGGGGACGGGTTAGGGTTAGGGTTAGGGGTTAGGGTTAGGGTTAGGGTTATGGGTTATGGGTTAGGGTTAGGGTTAAAAAATTATATTTATATTAATTCTTTTAAAGAAAAAATTATATTTATATTAATTCTTTGAAAATAGTTTTTCTTTTTTTTATTACCATTTATTGCAACATAAGTTTTGTTTCTAGGAAAGTGGTTGTTTAAATTTTGATTTTTGCGTAAAGCAACTTACTTAAATATCTTAAACAAGAATAATTAAATAATAAAAATCTATTACATAATTTCATATTATATAAGTATTTGACGATAAAAAATGTTCAAGACTTTAAAAAAGTATCCGTGCAACGTTAAAAATAATGAAATAACAATGAGCGGTTCGATGAATAACAATAACGGGCTTTTTAAATTGACCTTATTTTAACGTTCTTCAAAAGAACCCTTTTAAATGGTTTTTTGAAGAACCTCTACGGGTGTTCCGCCAAGGAAAACAGCTTTACTAAACAAATGTTTGACTTAGGTGATGAATAATTGATGTATAATGTTGATGTATAATGTATCTTCATCCAAATAGGTTGATAATTTGGCCAATAATAAAATAAATTACGCACGGATCAGTAGTGAGGTTGTTTTTTTTCTACTATTGATCTCTTATTGTTGACATTTGCTTGTTAACAATGTAAAGTATGATAATACCTGCAAAATGCACAAATATATTTTATTTTAAAAACATTTTTAATAAGATGCAGTTACCTGATGTTCTTAAGTTAAAAGACACAACGCACATAGATAGAATTTAGATTGTTTAAAAAAAAAAATTTGTTTTAGTATGTTATTTTAGAAAAAGATATTTTTTTTCTAAAAAAACATATTAAAACAGGGGAGTTAGGGATTTCAGCTACTTAAATAATAATTTTATTAGATATATTCCCAAAATATACAAAACCCTAACCCGGACAGATAAAAGTCAACTAAAATAAATGAAAAATGAAAAATTAGTTTGAAAACATTGTTTGAAATATACGAATGATCTTGTAAACTAAAGTCACTATTAAAAACTTAATTTTCTTCGTAGTTCGTTTGTAAGTTTAACAATGAAGTCCGCCTCATTTGATTATTTATTCACTAAAAAAGAGTTAATTTAACTTTCGTTCCGAGCTTTTGAATGAGGATCAGAATTTGATTGTCAGACAAACTTATAATTCAATTAAAGATAATATTTTAAATCCCTTAAATAAATGGGTAGGTTGTTGATCATAACTTTTGAACACTAAGATATTATTGCATGACATTTGAAATTTGTTAATAAACTTCAATTAAGTTTAAAATTTAAAAAAATACATATATAAATGTTGTGAACTCGTCGTTCTCACGCTAATGGCATGAATTGGAGGTAAATATTTTGATGGCTTATTGTTAACATACTCAGATTATCGCAATTCTTTTAAAAATCTTTACATAAAAATTAGTATATTAAAAAATTAGTAAAATTAGTATATATTTGGAGATTTGCTCCGTGTCGTTACATAAAGTAAAATTCTCAAACAAAAACAAAAAACATGCTAATTTTTGAAAATTTAAAGTAAAAAAAGTAACAGAAATTTATTTAAAAAGATAAAAAAATTGATGTTATTTTATTTATAAAGTTTATAATTTTAAGTTTGAAAGTGTGCTTTTTTGAACCATCCTACTAAATTCGCAATATTAAATAAATTAAAATAAGCAGCTGTTGTGGTTATGAAAAGTTTTACTATTTTCAAGTTAATTACTCTTACTTTTACTATTTCAACATTTTTTTACAAGTTTTTTTTTCATAAATCTTATTAATGTTAATTAAATCAGCTGGTTAAAAGTTTTTTTAAAAGACTGGTTTATTATTCTTGCATTGGAAATTGCTCTGCAATTTGCAACTGTATTCTAAGTTTTGTATTTCGGCTTCTTTTATTCAACAAGGTTGTTGTTAAAAACCAATCAAACTAAAATTGAAGTTCTTTCTGAAAATGACCAACTAATAATTGTTGTCTGGAATAAACTAATTAAAAGTAGTTCAGACAACATTTGTCCGGGCAATAGTTTTATGAATATCTGTTATTAAATAAACAACAACAAAAAAAAATTATTTTTGTTAGAGTGGTTGTTAAGACCAATACCGACCAGAGCCTTACCGAACGGGAAGTGTAGGGGGTCTCCCAAGCTGTTATATATGCATCAGAGTAAGCACATTGGTAAAATTAGCATTTCAGTTGACAATTTTTAAAGTATAGTTTGCAAATGTAAAATATCAAGGACCAATTTTTTGTGTCTTCAGTTAACAAAGAGTAGTGTAGTGGTAGAGCGCTCGCTTTTTTGTAGTGGTAGAGCGCTCGAGAGGTTTCCTAGTTCAATCTCCACCCCGTCCCAGGTAGTACCGCGCTCAACTCGTTTCTCTGCGCATCGGCCGTGTTTGTCAAGGTTCGTGTTTCAGAGTTATAGTGTTAGGAGAGGGTTATAACCATATGTAGCCTTCTCGTCTGTAGAAGCTTTCTCAGTCTTGAGGAGTTGAATTGAAAAAAAATAAAGAACATTCTACACCCCCTCCATAATGAGAGCCCTCTTTGGAACAACCCTAACAACGCCCAATGCTGAAAAAGATAAGCGAGAGGCAGCAGCATAGCTACAAATATGAAAATTAATACTGAAACAAATAAATGAGAAAAATGCCTTTTCAAAGCCTTTTTGCAAAAAATCCTTCTTTCTTAAAAGTTATAAGTATAAAACTTTAGGAAAACAATAATATTAGAGAAATTAAGGGTACGCCCTAGAAACAAATTTAAAATGCATGTTCATCCGCACTACACAAATAATGTCAAGATAAAGAAAAATCAAAGTTAAGTTAGAAAGATAAATTAAAATCAAAAACAACAAAGAGAGATTTTAAAAAGTGGAGATCTTGAATTGGCTCTGAAAACTTTTTTAACATGTACCAAGGTTCTTCAAAAAAACCCTTTCAAATTGTTTTTTGAAGAACCTCTACGGGTGTTCCACAAGCGTCAACGCGAAGAACCTTTAAAGATTTCTTAAAAGAATCTTACTTTAAGGTTCTTCTGAAGAACCCTCTTAAAAGGTTCATATATATATATATATATATATATATATATATATATATATATATATATATATATATATATATATATATATATATATATATATATATATATATATATATATATATATATATATATATATATATATATATATATATATATATATATATATATATATATATATATATATATATATATATATATATATATATATATATATATGTATATATATATATGTGTGTGTGTGTGTGTGTGTGTGTGTGTACATAATTATGTTAATGCCTTTTCAAGGCTTCTGAAAGTTATTTTAATATGTACCATTATTAAATTTATACAAAAGCTGGATGTTTCTGAGTTCTAGCAAGTCTGGAAGGTAGTGAAAAGTCAATCATGAGATTCCGGGACAACTGTTAGCTGACAAAGAACTTGTGAAGTAAACTAACATTAAAAAAAGTTTACAATCTATTCTAAAGCACTGTTTTAATTGAATAAGATTTTGTTTTTCTAATCATCCTTAAGCGGGTTGGACACTAACGCAACAAAAAAGAGGTTACTTGGGCGGCCCACAATCTATACTAAAAATTTGACCAGTTTTCCTTTCCACTATTTATTAAATAGATTATATATGATAAAACACAACAAAAAAATATCTGAAAAAACTTCTTTAATCATGTAAACTTTATTAAATAGTTTAAGGTCTGTTTCGATAGTTTAGGGTCTCTTTTAGGACCTCAACTATTTTTCATTTACATAAACGATTTTTAAGAAGCATCTAAAATAATAGAAATTTTGTTTGTTGACCACTTTATTGCAAAAAGAAAAACAATGCACGACTTAATAATTTTAAACGACGTTTTTGTCATACAAAGTGTTTTTTGAAAGAAATGAAATTTCTTAACATATATTAATATACTTTATAATATATTTGAAAATATTATGTTTATGATTAAATGTAAAAATCGTACATCTGCGATTTTTTCACAACTCATTTTTTTAAATTTTAAAACAAATAATGAAAATTCTGTTCTTCAATCAGTTTTCAAACCTAATTTTGGTAAATTTCGTTTAGAGATAGTGTTTATGGAACAATGTTGTATTAAAACTTGTTCAAGAATAAAACTTTATCTAAAATAAAAGAAAATTGAATAATTTGTTTTTCTAAATTGGAAACGTTTTTATGATTTATTAAGTTTTCCGAAAGGCAATTTAAATATAGCAAAATCTTTAAATTCATTTCAGTGTCAAACAAAAACTTACGTTCTAAATCTTATATATTAATTTTTTAATTTATTTTTTTTTTCTATTTTTAAATATTATATGAAATCTTACTATATTATATGTTAAATATAAGATCATATATTTAATTGGAAATTTGTATTTAAATATCTTCTTTTATATCTTTATGTGAACATTATTATTTATAATTATTATATTTTTTTAACTGTTTGTATGATAGTATATATATACTTATATATATATATATATATATATATATATATATATATATATATATATATATATATATATATATATATATATATATATATATATATATATATATATATATATATATATATATATATATATGTGTGTAGGAGCTCTATGAAAAGATTAGGTTGGTATTTTGCCATCCATATCTTCTTTGAGCCCCTTATTTGTTTATTATTTGTACATTTGTAATTATATTTTTATGTATTATTTTGCACAACAAATATTAAGTGTCTATTAGTTATATTCACGTGGTTTATACGTAATATAACAATAAGTTTGAATGGTGTAGGTTATTTATATGTCTCATTTATATTTATGCTTATTTGTATATACATATATTTGCATGTGCACATATTATGTGTATATATATGTATAGGTGTATATATATTAAGGTATGTGCCCAGCTTTCACACATACGTTATTAAAACATTAGATCAATGTTGCGCGTTTCGTTGGCCCAACATCGGCTGCCAACGTTATTTTTATATTCTTATGGTTACAAATGCGACGTTGCCAACATCTAAAACCAATGTTTGTAAAACTACATATATACATATATATATATAATATATATATATATATATATATATATATATATATATATATATATATATATATATATATATATATATATATATATATATATATATACATACATATATATATATATATATATATATATATATATATATATATATATATATATATATATATATATATATATATATATATATATATATATATATATAATATATATAATATAAATTTGTATATATATATATATATATATATATATATATATATATATATATATATATATATATATATATATATATATATATATATATATAATATAAATTTGTATAGATATAATATATACATTTTCATATAAATATATATGCTACAATATACAGCTAACGTAAACAGGTATAGGTATTGTGGTTTATCCTTCTCCAGCAAGTTGCCATACGGAGGCCACATTACCAAGGACCGGAAAAACAATTTCAGCTAATAAATAGCGTCATTACCTGCTCTACGGACCAAGAGTAAAGTGAGTTTAGGAAGAACAAAGAATGTTAGAGTAAAAGGCAGAAGAAGTCGTGTTAGAAAGATAGCATACAGAAAGCGGACAGGATTGCACACGATGTCAGAAGGTGCAATATGTTACTATACACATAATTAGTTTAAGCTAATTAATGTATTAAATATATATATATATATATATATATATATATATATATATATATATATATATATATATATATATATATATATATTAAATATAAAAATAATCAATATAAATATAAAATATGCTTAATCATCAGAATAAAATTGGATAAAATTGAAATACATTGGAATAAAATCATATTAAAAGCTGATAAAATCTTAATCATTGAAACAAAAATCATGTTTGTGTTGATTGTGGTTTGATATTTTAATAAAAGCGGAAGATTTTATTTAAATTATATAATTTCGCAATAGCAATGTTTGGTGGCATAAATAAGATTATCTTATAAACAATTAAGTTTTTGCGATGTTTTTACATATATTGGAAAGCGTTGATTTATATACATTGAATTACAAAATAAAAGTAGTATACTTCTAGATAATAATTCTGATCCAGATATTAATTTTTATAGTAACAACAAAGTATTTCTAAATAATTATACTTTATATTATGACGCTACATCTGAAATCATAATGCAAGGACTAGATGTAAATTCATTTTCAATTTTACATTTAAATATTAGGAGTTTTTCAAAAAATTTTGAATTATTTAAAAAAATTTTATGCGAGGTTAAATTTGATTTTAAAAATTATTAGTCTCATCGAGACATGGTGTAATGGTGAACATATAGAGAAAAATACAAATTTTCAGCTACCAAATTACAAAGTCATTCATCAATTTAGAGGGTCTGGGAAGAAAGGAGAAGGTTTGTGTATATTTATAAATAATTCTTTATTATACAAGCTTAAAAAAAATTTTTGCTCCACCGCTAATGATTGTGGATCACTATGTGTGGAAATAATAAATAAAACCTCAAAAAAAATATCATCTACGTTTTATACAGACCACCTTCCGGCTCAATAAAACAATTCGAAAAGCACATTAAAGATATAATTAAAAATAAATTAAGCAAAAATAAAAGGATTTATTTTATAGGTGATTTTAACCCTGACCTAAACATGAGTCATTTAAATGCAAATATAAATAATATTTTAACGTCATATATCAGAAAGGCTTTATTCCACTAATTAATAAACCCACAAGAATAACTAGAGAAAGCGCAACTATATAATAGTTAACTAGAGAAATGATATGAATAACTAGAGAAAGCGCAACTATATGATCAAATAGTCACCAATGAATTAAAATCAAAAATAAAAACAGGAATATTTAAATGCGACATTTTAGATCATTTCCCTGTATTTCTTTTCTCACAAAAATGTAATAACATTTATGCACAAAAAGTTAAAAAAAAGTACGCTAAATATAAATGAAAAATCCATGGAAAATTTTAATACTCTTTTATCAGATTCAAATTGGGATGAACTTCTTGATAATGAACACGCAGATAAAGCATACGATAAGTTTATTGATAAATTACAACAACTTTACAATTCGGCTTTTTCTGTAATTACAAAATGTGTGAAAAAAAAAACATTATTAAATCCATGGATAACGCCTAGAACTATAAAGTTGTCGAAAAAAAGCAACGGCTTTATAATAAGTTTTTAAAAAAAAATTTTAATAATGAAACTAATTACAAAAATTAGTTTAATTAGTTTAAATTAGAAATGTGTTTTTTTCAAAAATTCAAAGAAATATTACTATACGGAGCATTTAATAAAACATAAAAATGATCCAAAAAAACCCTGGGACACAATTAAGGAAGTAATTGGCAAGAAACAAAATGACGGAAACAGTCTTCCTATAAAACTAAACATTAATAATAAAACTATTACAAATAAATCTTTAACTGCTGAAACACTTAATCGATATTTTGTCAGTGTTGGTTCCACTTTAGCGTCGAAAATAAAATTTACTGAAGTAAACTTTGAGTCATATCTTACTCCTAATAAGACCTCTAAGATGGATAATTATAAAATTACTGAAAAGGAACTCTTAGATTCAATATACTTTTTAAAACTAAACAAAAGTGTGGGGTTTGATAATATTAGTTGTAACGTAACTAAAAAATCAATAAAGTACTTAACAATCCCTCTTATACATATTTTTAATCTCTCTTTAAAACTAGGCATTTATCCAGAGAAACTAAAAATTGCGAGGGTCATACCTATTTTCAAGTCAGGAGAATTATTTAATCCTAAAAATGACAGACCAATTTTAATTCTTCCTTGCTTCTCCAAAATCTTAGAGCGAATTATGTTTAACCGAATTTTGACTTTTCTAAATATAAATAATATTCTATATAACAAACAATTTGGATTTCAACCAAGGTATTCAACTGACCATGCCATTATTAATATTTAAAGCATTTGATGAAAGTAAGTTTACCCTAGAAGAGTTTATAGGTCTTAGCCTTTGATACAGTAGACCATAGCATTCATGTAAAAAAGCTCAAAAGTTATGGTATTAAAAGTACATATTTAGAATGGCTCAAAAGTTTTCTAAACAATAGAAAACAATAACTAGCACACGAAGAAATAAAAACTGAATACTTGACTATTACTTGCGGTGTTTCCCAAGGCTCAATTCTGGGTCCACTTTTATTTCTTATTTATGTAAACAATTTCCATAAGTTTTCAAACATTTTAAACTCAGTTTTATTTGCAGAGGATTCAATTTTATTCTATTCTAATGGAGATATAAACTTCTTCTTTAAAATAGTAAACAAGGAATTTTTAAATCTAGCGGAATTGTTTAAGGCAAACAAATTGTCCTTAAATTTAAGTAAAACTAAATATACTTTTTTTCATAGACTTCACGATAAAGAAAATACTCTATTAAAACTTCCTGATCTGTACATTGGCAACTATAAAATAGTTAGAGAGTCATCATTAAAGTTTTTAAGAGTGACACTTGACGAAGTCATGACATGGAGAAAACACATAAGAACAATTTAAAATAAAACTTTGAAAAATATTGGCATACTAAACAAAGCTAAGCAAATCTTAAATCAAAACTGCTTAAAAATCCTATATTTCTTCCTCATACATTGTTATATAAACTATGCAAATATTGCATGGTGCAGCTCTAATGTAAGTAAAGTTAAAAAATTGCTTAGTAGACAAAAACACGCTTTCAGGATTATTTCAAATGCAGGTCGATTCGCATATTTTAAAGAACTATTCAAAAATCATCACATACTCAATGTTCTTTAGTTAAACCTTTATCAATTTCTTATATTTATGTACAAACTACATAATAAATTAAATCCTATAATTTTTTATACATTTTTCATTAAAATTAATCACGTGTACCGTACAAGATTTTCAAATTACAATTACGAGCAACCTAAAATACACTATTTGGCTACTAAATTTTCTATTGCCATCAGAGGTTCTAATTTAAGGAACAATTTATTAAATAACCAGCTGAAAAATTGTTTTTCACTTTCTCTATTTAAACAAAAAGTCAAATAAAAACTTCTTAACGATGTTAATGAATTAAATTCTTTTTAAGATTTTTTTATCTTCTTTTTTAACAACTACCTTATTAACTAGTCTAACCAATTTAAATTTTCATTAATTATCCTATTAACTTATCTTCGGTGTGATTTTTTTTTTTGGTGTGATTATTTACTTTGGTGATTTTTTTCTTTGGTGATTGTTTTCTTTGGTGATTCTTTGATTTTTTCTTTGGTGTGATTTTTTGTGTTTTTTTTTTTTTTTGTTTTTTTTTTTTTTGTTTACGATTTTCTTTTGATTATAGATTAGTAACTGATCTTAACATATTTGTATATAATTTTTAAATGCTACAAAGTAATTTTATGATTTATGTTTACATTTTAATGGTTATACACGCTTGCTGATGAAAAGACTTGGGGTATAGTGATAAGGCAAATATTGTCTTCTTTTAGCCCCGGTCATGTAGATTTTATTTATATAACACGGCGTTGTATTCTTTTTTTTTTAATGACAAATAAATTGAAAAAAAAAAAAAAAAAGAATCAAGATCGAGATTTATACATTGGATCAACGTTGGGTTTAGATTGTAAACTTTTTGCGATGCTTTTACATACATTGAACCAATGTAAATTTGCCAGATATTTTTAGTTTCGTCAGTAATAATTTTTTTATTAACCAAATGACATTCGATTAACATTGGTTTTGCGTTGGAAAAAAGACCCAATGTTTGCGATGGCTTTACATATGTTAGCCCAATGTAAGTGTGCTAGTTGGGTATAAGTATTTACATGTTTGTATGTTTATATGTTTGAGAATAATTATATATGTATTTATAGGTAAATACATATATAAGCATTGTTAAGCAATTATTTTTTATTTAAAACCTGTTTAGGCAGTATTTGATGACAAGATTTTATGGTTTTTTGTAAGTATCTGCGTTTTTTGTTTTTTTAGACAATTAGAAATTTTAACTAATGAATTAATTACGCATTTTATTACGTCTTTTGATGATTTTTACTGTTTTCGTCATTTATCTATGTTATGTTTGCGTTACGTAATACACACTCATGTTAACAAATATTTTAATGTATTTTTGTTATAACCAAAAAAAAAAAAAATTTATGAAATTTTAAATAATTTTTAATTTAACTTATGACCTAAAAATCTTGCAGCAGATATATTTTCTAGTTTTTTCGAAACTTAGAGATAAAAACTTTTTTAAATGTTTTTATCTCTAACTTTCCAATCAAAAATTATGAACCAATTTTTTGAAAACAACTGGTTGTTACAAGTGAATTTAAAATCTCGTAAAATAAGAATCACAAGCATGAATTTGTCCTTTTTGAGCACAACCAACTAAGCAAGGTATTCAAATCTTTCTTTACTATTAAACCTTAAAATCGAGTATTCTCTTCAATATCAAATAGAAAGTTATTCTTCACCTAATATCTAACAATCTTCTCACCAAATGTTATCATGGACTTTTCAGCAAAAAATTTTGCGTTACAAATAGTCTACACTGCCTCTGGTTGCTTACTAGTAACATTTGTAAAAACATCAACAGTTTTTAGAACAACTTCAACAAAATAACATCAATGTTATAAGATATATCTATAAGAACTTTAAAAAAGTATCAATTAATTGAAACCAATAATTTAATTCTGATCTATTTATGGCATGTTTTTCTCTACATAGTGTAAAATAACAGCAAAAATATTAAATGAATATGTAATTAAGTTATAATAATATAAAAATAAATAAAACTATATACCTTCACAATGACCAGATGTAATATTAAACTTATAACCAGTTGCGCAGCCTTAAAATAAAAAAAATTGCATACTGATAAACTTATCTGCAAAGTAAAGAAACAAGTTTGTGGTATTTTGCTTGATGGAAAAACATGAATACTAAATAAGCGACCGCGAAAAAAATAATGAGTTTTGAGTGAAAGCGATAATGTTTTTTGACTCAAATATTTTATAAAAAGTTGATTACTAAAAAAACTTTTCGCTAGCTTGGTTTAAAATAAAACATGTTTTTTTTTCATTAAATTGTGGAATTAGAAACAAGATTGAGGAGATCGTGTTTTAAAGTAAAATAAGTATTACTTATTAATAATTATTTCAAAATTATAGTTAAAATTTCTCGCGTTACAAACAGGCTTGTTAGGCCGAGAAGTGTTTTGGCTCCGCCTCCTAAGAAATGTCCGGCTCCGGCTACCAGACTTTATAAACAAAAGTTGCTAAATGTCTATTCAAATCTAAAGTAATTACAACAATTAATTTTTATATCAACTTTCATGTTTTTAAGGTGAGTATATTACTCTCACTACTACCGGATTATAAATATAAAAGTAGTGAGAGTAATATACTCACCTTAAAAACATGAAAGTTGATATAAAAATTAATTGTTGTAATTACTTTAGATTTTTATATATATAATCCGGTAGTAGATCTCTACTACCGGATTATATATATAAAAAAAAATATTTAGGGTAAATGTACACTTACTTCTATGTACTATTAACCCAAAACTAGGGTTTATAGTTCTAAATCAAAGTATAAATTTCAAGATATGAATAACCTTTGATCATTAAATAGAGCATCCAATATATAACAGCATGATATCAATATAAAAATTTAATATAAATTATATATGAAACTTTGTTAGAATGTTTCCATATATAACTTACTTGATTTTTGTTTTTTTTAAATAAAACATAATAGGAAATGCTAATAAAGCATAGTATTTTGTTAAATTCAAAGTTGTTATTATATACATCATGTAGTACGTTTTTGCAAGACTGTTTTTTTTAATAAAGCAATTAAAAATTGAAAATCTAAAAAGAAGTTTTTCTTTAATTCAAGAATAGTTGTTAACTGTAAAAAAAAAAAAAAATAAAAAAACATTCTATTTCACAAAAAAAATACGAGAGCCAATGGTCTTCTTAGTTTTTGCGGGTCTGGCTCCGAATTTTTACCAAAAAGCAGCAGCTCCCCGGCTCAGTCTTCGCTCTACAAGCCTGATTACAAACCATAAACCAGAACAAAATAAGAATATTGACAAAAAAGCTCTACATTTTATTCTGAACACCTTATGATTTGAAAAAAATATATATCAAAATCACAATATCCAAAAAAAACACAATTACAGCATTTGTGAAAAACATTAATCAACTAAGTATTGTTTACAAATTTTCAGATTTAAAATTTGTAAACACCAAGCTGTCATAGAAGAGAAATCAGATTCAAGATTAGACCGGAAATTTAGCTGTTTCATCAACTATATTGTCCGATATTGTTTAAAGTACATTGTTGTGTCATCAGCAACAACTGAAAACCAAGTATGAAACCTGAAGTAAATGGAGAGTGTTGTCCATTAACGACGAAATGCAGACAAAAGTTAGCAGAAGAAAATGAGGATTGAAATTAATATTGATCATGCATTACTTGTCAGAGTTTTATTTTTTTGACACAGATTGATGTCTTGGAAGTTAATAAAAGATTTATAGGGTTTTGTTTTAGTTAAGTAATACTTAGATGGGTCAAACTTCAAAATTTTCTTTAATTAAAACCACAGACTCTATTTTCCAGCGTGAAGGAAAATAAGATAAACTTAAGAATTAGATAAACAATTTATATTGATTAAAGAGTTCTAGAAAACACTTTTATATTACTGAAATAGGAATGCTGTTGGGACCACAAAAAGTAAGGGAGTATAAGTAAAAACGCCTTAACCAGCAGAAACTCAAGTCCTTTATATGTCTAAGAGTTGATAAATACATTTCTTTGGCATGACAAGAGGAATTTGGTTAACAGATTCAGGAGAATAATTAGAGAAAACCTTTATTGAAAATAGTTTTGCTATATTCTCATAATAAGTATTAAAATTAGATCCATTTTTGAACTGGTAATGTTCTTATTTTTATAAAAATCTCTGAAACCTAGTTTCTAAAAAAAAAAAAAAAAAACAGTTTAATAATCAGAGAATTATTGTTTAGAAATATAGAGCGTTCAAAATAAAAAAATCAATCAACAAATTTATGATATATATTAAAAAAATTAAATAGGTCAATTAATTGTGGCTGGATAATACAGTTGGGTAAAGTGTCAAACGAAAATTTAAAAAACCCGGAATTTTGTACGATACGAATTCAAACCCTGCCAACTTAGCTCTTGAGTAGTACTTCGGTACACAAAATTGTTGGTCAATAAGGGACGCTACTTTGGATTAGTCTTAATAGCTATTTGTGGCTGTTCCTATGCTAAGCCAACAATATCTACGGATATAAGAACATTGTATAGAAAAATTATAGCATAAAAATTAAAAAAAAAAAAAAAAAAAAAAAAAAAAGATGTATTAGTTTATTCCAAATAATTGATGTATATATAAATGTAAGTAAAAGTGTTTTACAAATAATCAGTATTGCAAACCAAAGAATTAAAAACGAGATTTAAAAGTCATGAATAATAATTTTCAAAGATCAAGCAGCCATATTGATTTTAAATTATATTTACCAACATAGGTTTATTGTAGAAATATGGCAAAATACATCACAAACTGCAATAACAAACTAGGCACTTTTAACGTGTTTTAAGTAAAAATTTGCATAATAAAATTAAAAAAAAAAAGATTTTACAAAAATCATTAAACAACAAAATTAACTAGATATAATGAGTAAAAAATAAAGTAAAAAACTCTTACCGTCGCAACCATTTTTAAGTTGATTTGAAGTCAAGTTATCTGGACATACTTTGAGGTCTTAACAAATAAAGGTAATTATTGGAAAAATGTTATTATAAAAAGCAAACTTAAAATATATATATATATATATATATATATATATATATATATATATATATATATATATATATATATATATATATATATATATATATATATATATATATATATATATTGATGAAATCTTTGAAAATATAAACCTGAAAATAAGCAAATTATTGTATATTGAATACTTATTCAATAACTGTACAACAATTATACATCAGAACAAACAAACTTAAAATATAATACCTTGTTTCAAAGCAAATACTAATCTACTTAAGTGATTAATAAAAATTTTGTTGATACAATTTTATCAATATAGTTTTTTTAAAGAAAATGTTTAAAAAACTATATTGATAAAACTGTATCAACGAAAAAATTTTCCATTTTGTTTAAATCGTGACTTGTTAACTTAAACTTCAATTGCAAAGTTTTTCGCAGATATAAAAGTACATTTGATATCTTCTAAAACTTTCACTACCTTTTCCTCACAAATACTGAATTATGTAGCGTATTTATATGCATAAGAATATAAAAGTAGTTATGTCACACCCAAACTTTGTGAATGTATTAATAGCCTTCGGATGATCTTTATGGGCATTCTCCATTTCTTTAATGTTTTCTGAGTTAAACATCGGTTTGAAAATAAGATATATGCGCAATTTTTAGCAACAAGCTTAACTGCCATCCCAAGTTGTTGTCAGTCTGAAGGAACTAGTATACAAGTAAGTAATAAATAAATTGCCCGTTAGTTCTGTTTAGCTTGCCTAATACTTGGTTAACTTTTGAAAGTAACCTTGAAAAATTTCTATTCATTTAAAATATTTTTTTCTAACTTAATGATATGCATCAAAAACTACATGGTATCTCTCTATTTAGTTCATTTGTATGCCACTATTCAGAAAGCCTGTTAGGTCGCAAAATTCCATGCAATTTTAGATTGTTAGTTGTAAAATAAATATACAAGTTACTTTTCTCTAATTGCCTTATTCTATTTATCTAGTTTATTTAGTGGTAACAAAAATTTGTTTAATATATATGATATACGACTACTAGAACTCACTTCTAGCTTATGTTATATCAGTTTAAATGACTTTCAACTAAAATCTTTCAACTAAATTACTCATACTAATAAGACATGATACTACGGTCTGCACATTTACGTACCCAACAATGAGTATATACATCACATGCACATCTATAACTTACATCTAGAACTTAAAACAGCTCACATTTCTCACTGATTCTCGTTATACTGCAACAAATCACTGCACTTACTGTTACTTATGCCAAAAGTTTACCTACATCTATTGGGGTTCAGTACAACTAGTATGCAAGTTGTACTGAACCCCCACTAAGTGTCCTCTGTCTATGAAGGAATCTTTGGCAATTATATCTCATAAGATACTATTAGAAAAGATAAAAGAAACGGATACTCTAACAAAAAGGTACCCTGGTACTTTTTTAATAACTTTTCAGTACCACAACAACTAATGTCTCTTACTTTCCTCGACTATTGTTTATTGTTCTTGTATATTTTCACCACGTTTTACTTAGATTACTTTTTAGTTTTTTTCTACTTAGAGGCTATTTGTTTTCAACTAATTATGCATCTCTAAGGCGTTCATTGCTATTTTAGTGCAGTTTCACTAAAAGGCATTACATTTAGATACAGTATTATTAAAGTTTAATGATAAATAATGATATTTACTACACATTGCATCAATAAAATAAAATGACAGATCAGTTGGATGTTATTAATTTCAAAATAATCATCCAAACATAACTTTATTGTTTGATCTATTATATGGTTTCGACAACCAACATAGCCAGGTTTCTCAAAACCAACACTTTTAAAATGTGTGATTAATCTCTTTATCGCACCATATAAATGCCAGGATATATAATTGTAGCGTTTCTCATTTTTATAGGTCAAGATAAATTATATTCATTCAAGTGTTTTTGAAGTTCTTAAAAAGTTTTTTACTTTACATTCTTTAATACATTTGGCTTCAGCCTAATCTCTCTTTCATTGTTCTTTGTCACAAAAACTTAATGTTCCACCCCAGTTACCTTTTTACAATCAAAATGCAAACACCAATTCTCAACCTTTTATTCTTTTCTCAATTTATCTTGTAATTTTTAACTTTTTTGATGACTCTGATATGGATTGCTAGTTAAGTTGGTGCAGAAAGATTCACACAACTCATCTAAAATTGTTAACACACCGTGGCAGTTTTGGTATACTCAACTTTCCTCGATTAACCAATTTAACAGGTTTGACTGTTCTTTGCTTAATTTTTTGTTTAATCATATTTATTAAAAGTTTATTATCATTACTCTTTCGTGTTCTTCTCTGTATTTATTCAGAATTTAAGTTAATGGAATTCAAACGTTTTCAATTTTACTTTTTTTAAGAAATGTACTTTTTTAAGGGTCATCAAGACTTTTGTAGCTTATCTTACTCTACCAGATGTCTCTAATAACTTTAAATAAAGATTTTTGTTTTCAGAATGCAACCAAAGTCCATCTTTTTACGTCATCGTATTTTATTATAATTAATAAACTATCGAAGTCTAAGTATTTTTTTTTATTATTATTCAATTTTTTTATCCTTGATACTGATATTTTTATCCTTGAAACTGATATTTTTCTATTGTTGGATCCTGATATTTTTGTATTTTTTGACCCCATAATTCTAATAATAAATAGTAAATTTTCTTTATTTGTGTTTTCACATTTTTACAGTTTGATGTCAAACTGATAAATTGGTTTCCTTTTTGCCTATTTTTGTCAGTTTACATATTTTTCCTAATCATTTTTGAGATTCATTCAAACAAAATATATTATTTTTTAGATAATTATTCAAATTCTTTTTCCTTGGTTGCAACTTCTTGGTTGCAGTAGAACTTTTGTTTGAAATTTTAATTGTTGTGTACTAACTGAACTTGTAATGCTTTATTAAATTTATTTTACGATTAGATATTAAAAAAATAACATTTTTTTAACAAATTTACAGCCAAAGCTATTGCAACTGTATTAGTTAACATAAATATAAGTTTAAAATTGATACTCGATAGAACAAACGTTTAACAAACTTAACGTTGTATATATCATTTTTTTTTTTGTAATCTTATGAACCATAATCAATTGACTTTTTAAGCGTAGGTACATTTAAATTGTTGTTATTTTTTCACAATATAAAAGCTCATTAAAAAAATAAAATGATTATTTGAAAGTCTTAAAACTATTTTTTATTTTAAACCTCTAATGTTTATGCATCTATGTCTTTTTATGTGCTTAACTAAAAGCAAAGATACTAAAAGTAAAAATAACTATAGAGTTTATAAATTTTATGTTTATATTGTATTACGGACTTGTTTTATTGTATCCTAGATAAAAGATAAACTTTTATTATTTTAAATTATAATAAGTTGTATACTCTTACATTTTTAATCAGAATAAACCTTATCTGTTTTACTAATAACTTAACTATTTACTATAATAAAAATACAAACCAGAAAAAAAAATGATATTAAATTTAGAAATTAGTGATAAGAGATCACCATTTGCATACTGCTAGTTTAAATAGTACAACACTATTGAAAATATTGCCTGTTGTGAATAAACAGCAAGCATCTTAAGTTGTAAAGGCATGTTGTAGATGTTGTTTATATTATCAATGAATGCGAAAGTTTTCATTAACTGAAAATATGAGAGTACATGATGGAAAAGTTTGATGGCAAATAATGTTTTTCTTTCAAATGTTTTTAATTAAGAGTCTTTAAAGTTTTCTTTTCAAAAATTCATAGCTCGCTTGCACAAGTTGTATTTATGTTATGACTTTAGTTAATAATTATCTTTTTGATTTATCATTTATACTTTTTTTATATTTTAACACTTTTCTATTGCATTTTTTAAATAAATTAGTAAGAAACTCATAAACTTCATTATTTTTGTTGAAATTGTTGATGAAATTGTTGCGAATTGCCTTTTTCCATCTTCAGTAAAACTGAGAAAACCTGCAGTAGTTCATCATGCTAAGTTCCTGTTCAATAGATTGTATTATCTAAAGCTACAACTTCTTTCCAACCAACTCGAGTTTGTAAATCAGAACAATATACTTAAAAATGTAATTAAGCTCATAAATAAATTTAAATTTTGCTTTTATGCATAATGGTATTTACAAGCAAATGATGCTATAATAATCAAAATTTTTCTGCCAAACCAGATGCTGTTGGTGCTGTTTTAAACCTTTTATTCAAACATAGTATGTATTTAGATTTAACAATGATTCCTTTGCCATAATAGATAGCAAAGTGTCATTTATAGAGAAAGCAAACTTAGCAATAGTTGTTCTAACTTATAAAAGATTAATTGACATGAAATTGAAATTAAACACAACTGAATTAATTTTTTGAAATATAAACCAACAACAGTTTTGTCAAACATTGTAAATTTTTTAATGAAAAGAACAAATAAATAACATTTTACTCAAAAATCATTTTAACATGTATATTTACTTAAATAATTTCTCAAAAAAACCAAACATCCTGAAAATGAAAATTACAAATTTTTTTTATTAAAATATCTTCCTAGACCAGTTAAACCAGCTGTTTTTATGGTATTTTAGATTAAATGTATTATATATGTATGTATGTATGTATGTATGTATGTATGTATGTATGTATGTATGTATGTATGTATGTATGTATGTATGTATGTATGTATGTATGTATGTATGTATGTATGTATGTATGTATGTATGTATGTATGTATGTATGTATGTATGTATGTATGTATGTATGTATGTATGTATATATGTATGTATGTATGTATGTATGTATGTATGTATGTATGTATGGATGCATGTATGTATATATGTATGTATGTATGTATGTATGTATGTATGTATGTATGTATGTATGTATGTATGTATGTATGTATGTATGTATGTATGTATGTATGTATGTATATATGTATGTATGCATGTGTCTTTGTACGTGTATATTTATATATGTAAGTATATATAAATATATATATATATATATATATATATATATATATATATATATATATATATATATATATATATATATATATATATATCAAGAAATAATAACATATTTACCATCTAATAAGACGTTAAAGGAAGCCAAATATATTATGAAGTTTAGGTTGTTGTTAGTTTTTGCGCCAGGATTTTGAAACTAAATTATAAATAAAAAGAGACAAATACTTTTTTGAAATTAAAATAAAAAGATTTAAAAGTTTATTATTAAGGAAAAGTTTAAAATAGGTTTTAATTCGCTTTAAGATATAGATTTATTTGTTAACAGAAAAAAAAAATTTGGTAATATTATACAAATTAAAATATTAATTAATCAATTTATTTATTACTTCCTTTTATATGCTATAAAAAAAATATTTTTTACTTTTGTTTTTACTATAACATTTTTTATAGAATTGGAAAGTTTTTATTACATTTTTAATATTGTTTTATCATTAGCTGAAATTGTTATTATAATCATTTTTTGTAACATTATTTTATTGATGGTATTTTTAAAATTATTATTATCACTACTATTATTATTATTAATGTTATTATTGTAAATATTATTTTTGTTTTTATTATTATTATTATTATTTGATAATTTAATTGGTAATAAACTATTTTCATTATTTATTAGTTCTATTTTAAAAAAAATTGTTGTGTTTTTTTTATATATTTTTTATGTTACTTTTCTTTCCTTTGTTTCTTTTATTTTTTGTTAACTCATTGATTTTATTTTAAATTCTGATAATTATAAATTATTTTTTTTTAAGGTGTCAAAAAATCAAAAGTTATCAAAAATCTATAATGCATTTACTATTTTTATTTCTATTAACTATATCTAAAACTTTTTTAAATAAACTCTAAGACATGAAAATAGTTATGTTATGTAAAATAATACACTGCTTTAAAAAATGTTTTTGTAATTTTTATTTATAAGTGTGTTGGAAGTAATTGCGTTAGTATAACTTTAAAACAATAATCATATAACTGTAAATTATATACTTTAACAAGTAACGACTGTTACTAGTTTAAGCATTTGGTGATAAACTTCTTTTTTCTGTTTAATTTTTGTAAAAATTATTGATGACAAGCTTCTTTTTTTTGTTGTTGCACGATTGTTGTACAACATTTTTACAACTATAAATAAAGCGAAACCAAGCTATAGCATATAAACAACATATTTTTGTTGAGCAGCCGTGGCGCAGTAATAGCGCACTTGCCTCAGAAACGTAAGATCCGTGGTTCAAACCCCACCTCTGGGCAAGTTTTACGACATCGGTTGAGAAGGAGGCGTAAACTTCCTATTAAATGCTCTTCCGCGGTATTCTGTGATAAGACCGTAAGGACTTCTTGGGGCACCTTAATCAACTTAAAAAAAAAAAAAAAAAAAAAAATTTCGGTAGTTGTCAGTAAATTAAGTTTTAACACTGACAGTAATATAATTACACTTAGTTTTAATTACTAACACTTGCAGTAACTTAATTACCAACAAGAATTAGTAGTTCACGCGGCATATATATTATAACATTAATTTTTTAAATGTAAAATATTCGTTATAAGAATTATTTAGATGTAGTTTTATTAAACTCAGACATTCATAGTTTTCTCCAAAAAAACAATCTTAGTATTTCAAAACAAAATATTACTGAAGATTTATTGAAATTAATTCAGCAAAAATTTGCTGAATATTAAGTTGTCAATTTTAGACATGCTGTTCAACAATTTGTTTACTTGTATAAAAAAAAGTAAAAAACAGTGTGTATCTTGCTTAATTGAATCCCATTCATCCAGTGAATTATTTTTCGTTGCTAATAAAAAATTTAGAGATGAATATATTGTTAGTGCTGCCATGAACGTTTTTAATATTTTAAATACAAATAAAGCAACTAAATAAACTGGCGTTAATAATTGATGCCAGTCTGACAAAAGCTTCTAATCAATTGATTAAAAGCGGAGCTTTGGAGAAAGAACAAAACCTTTACCCCGCTTACAATAATGTCAGAGATGAAAAATTAAAATTCTATCCTTCAAATATAACAGTAGAGGACTTCAGTTCCTTTAAAAGATATAATGATTCATACTTTTCAAAGAATCTGTACAGTTCAGGAACCGGTGCTGAGGCACTTGAAAATGAACGACAAAGCTATTAAAACAATGACACTCACATGTAAGGCTGGTTTTGGTGGTGCTACTGGCTAAGGGATTTATAAATAAGTTTTTTTTCGACATGAACAGAGATTTAAAGTGTAAAGAGTCATATTTTATTACTTGTCTAGTTCTATTGGATTTAACTGGGCTTTGCAACAGTAATGAATAGGTGCCTAATTAGAGAAATCAACAGTCGTTATCCATGCTTACAAAACGGAATCCAAAGAATCTGTGATCGAAGAAGATCAGTACATTAAATGTGATTTAGAAAGCTTGGGTATGGATTTATCAGACGTTTGCGGTTTTTCTATTGAAGTGAATTGTATTATTGAACTAAAAATGATTAATGGGCAGGTTCAAACGATATTATCGGAGAATATACCAACTCATACCAATGCTGTTCAGTGTGTTGTGTCTCTCCAAAAAATGTGAATAGTCTTAATACCATTATCATAGATTATACTAACAGAGAGTTCAAATATGTTCTTTCTATTCTTCAAGCATGGACTCAACTTTTTAAGATGGTTTTGCACATTGCATATAAAAAAGAAGCAACAAAAGTGGCAAGCAAGATCTAACGAACACAAAGAAAAGGCATCTATATCTAAACAAAAGATTCTGACTGACTTTATGAACAAAATAGGACTTGTTGTTGATTTCCTAAAAAGTGGTGGTTCTGGAACAAGCAATGATGGCAGTACCTTAAGGCGTGTCATTTCAGCATATGAACAAATAGCTGAAATTCTGGGTATTGATCAAATTATATTTAGATTTTACATTATCTTGGTAACACTCTCTTCAGGATATGAAATATCAGCTTAAAATTCAAGGATTATTGTTTTAACACTGTTAGACTATATGTTTTCCTTTATCCATGGTCTTACATGGCTCAATCAGTTCACAAAATATTGATACATGGACATGACATAATTAAAAATCTTAAATTACCCTTTGGAATTATGTCTGAGGAAACTTAAAAAGATGGAAATAAAGATTTTAAATCTTTTCGCAAAAATTTTAGCCAAAAAGCATCCAAAAAAACAATAAATACTGATCATATCAATTGAATTCTAGTTTTCAGTAATCCTGTTATTTCATCACTGCGTATATCAACATCTCACGGAACAAATCATAAAGCATTTCCTTCAGATGTTTTACAATTACATAAACAATCTTTAAACGATGTAATTGCTTTATAATTTTTTGATGTAATTTAAAATTGACAATATGTTTCTTGCACTATTTTTTGTTTTTATTATTGCAAAAACTTTATTAACCTAAAAAATCAATTCTTATTTGATATAGGTGGGTCGAAAATCCGATAGAATATTCAATTATCAACTTACATCTTTGTAAGTAAGGAAAGTATCTGGTAACTAAGCAATATAGTATCCATAGCAACTAAATTTACTTTATAATAAGTGTAATGTCATATTATTACTCATGCCAAACTTAAGGAATATTGTACTCATAAAATATCTGTAGATATCAAAAATAGTTTTTTGCTAAGCAAAACAAAGGTATCGATAGCAACGAAATAAAAAGTATTTCCTTTTTAAAAAGCGCAGACATCATATTAGTACTCATGCTAATTTTAGTGAATATATCTCTAACATTAAATTAGCTAAGAATTTTGTACAGTAAAAGTGAATTCTGGTCCACTGTGCATTGTTTAAAAGCCAAGATTTGCGCGTTTGCAATTGTTATGAATAACAATAGCCAAACAATAGAAATTATTTGCGTCACGAGAAAATACTTTTATATGATTATAAATCAAAATTACATCTGTCTCATCTATCCATTTAAATAAAAAAGTTTTATCATGCAAAGTATTGTAATTAATATTTTTAACAAGTTTATTAAAAAATATTTTTTTCAATTATACAAGAGTAATCTATTCTATTAACCTTGCATAACTCCTGTATAACTATATAGCAAAAAAATTTTAAATCATATAATTCTTCTTGAACTCTACTTGTTAAAAAAATTCAAATACCAAAAAATATCATGACAAATTTGTGAGACAAAAAACGATTTGAATTCCGTTAAAAACTAAAAGTTTAAATCTTCAAGAAAATAGTAAATTTAAAGTGTAGGAATTAATGGTTGCCAACAATCTCTAGTTTAATCTTTAAATAATCTGTAACATGACCTACAGCACGAATGACCATACATAACACATATGACATACAACGCGTAGAAAATTCTATTTACTTTACAATATTCATATTAACTTATTATATATTACATTTTTACAAAAAAAGTTAGCAAACCAAAAATATCGGGTAAGTGTCGGTTTGTTTTGTAATATTGTTTCAAAAAATGACGCAAAGAATTCCATTCCGAATAAAATTTCAGAAATTGGCGGCGCCTTTGATCTATAACATTGCGTTAAACGTCCGTTTATTAAAAAATCTTAAATCAAACTTCAAACCAATTAACTATTTTCAGAAAAAATTTTCTCGAATTCAACTCTTAAATATAATGCCCACTCTGTTGTTACCATTCTAGTAAAAATAGTTTACTCATTATTAGATATTCAAAATTCTCTAGTTTCGATTGCTAAAGTCATTTCTCAATAATACTTCTCTACGGCTTGTGGTCAAGACAGTATTCCTGTCATAGTATTACAAAAGTGTTCTACAGAACTGTATTTATATCTCTCTAAACTATTTATTAACTGCTTGACTAAATCTTGTTTTCCTGCATGCTGGTAAATGCTATCTGCAGTTTGAATTTTGAAAAACACTAAAGAAGATTTTAAAGATCTTTAAAACTTTCACTCAGATAGTCAACTCTTTTAAGAGCTAAGTTTTTTAAGAATTTATTTAAGAAATTTCTGCGATCTCTTCCTGCGTCAAATAACTCACCCTCTGACAAACAATACGGATTTTGATTTACTTATTTTTCAGCTGAAATCTTAACTGTTGTAACTAAAAATTACTATTGTGCATTAGGTAGGGGGGGGGGAGAATGGGGGTGAGGCAAGAGCAATTGCTCTTGACATATCACAAGAGTTCGATAAATTTTTAATAAACTAGCATGTCCCAGTAAGCACAGTCGGACGTTAAAAGAACCATTACAATCGTTTTTATAACGTTTTTTTGTAAACGTTTTTTTTTAATGTTAATTTAAACGTTTTTTTTAGCGTTTTTTCAGCGTTTCTTTTTTAATAACTACTGAAATTTCTCAGTTAGCCTATAAAGGTTTTTAAAACGCTTTTTTAACGTAATAAAAAACCGTTTTTTAAACGTACTGCACGGCAATATCTAAAAGAGTATGTTTAGGCAGATGATTGCGTAACCTTCGATTAAGGGAATTGATTTAAGTAAAAATTATTTATTATTAAAGTATTTAAGTAAAAGTTATATACATTAACATATCTTAAATCAACCAAGTGTTTGTATTGTTTTCTTGTAAAATTAAATTTGAAAATATATTAGAGTAATTTTAGTTTAAAGTTGTATGCCTTTGTTAAAACTAGGTTGTGCTTGCATTTCTACTTGAACCAAGTAGAAATGCAACTGAAAGGAAAAAATATGATGATTTGTTTCAAGAAAGTGTGTGACTTAGTTGAAAGTAGTGTGACATATCATTTTAAGATTTTTAATCTTTAATGATATTCTGGTGTTGTTACCAAATATTTAGCATTATGAAACCTATAATATTATATACCATATTATATACCCTATATTACTTATAAAATCAATAATCTGTAAAGTAATTTTAAAAATTTCTTTATTTGTAAAATTGATAAATGAGAAAACAAGTTGTTTGATGAATTTAAATATTCTCTATGCTTGTGTTCTGTAGGTTAAGAAATAATAAATAAAGGTGATATTGATTGTGATGACGAAGAAATTCATTTTAAGACACATCAATTTTCATCGTCTTTAAATAAAAAGGTTAAATATGATGGATTTCCATTATCTCAAGCAACTAAATCTTTAGTAATTTAAAAAAAAATTTTATTTGTAAAATTGCTAAATGAGAAAACAAGTTGTTTGGTGAATTTAAATATTCTCTATGCTTGTGTTCTGTAGGTCAAGAAATAATAAATTAAGGTGATATTGATTGTGATGACGAAGAAATTCATTTTAAGACACATCAATTTTCATCGTCTTTAAATAAAAAGGTTAAATATGATGGATTTCCATTATCTCAAGCAACTAAATCTTTAGTAATTTTAAAAAAAATTTTATTTGTAAAATTGCTAAATGAGAAAACAAGTTGTTTGATGAATTTAAATATTCTCTATGCTTGTGTTCTGTAGGTCAAGAAATAATAAATAAAGGTGATATTGATTGTGATGACGAAGAAATTTTATGAATATTTAAAAAGAATTTTATGAAATTTTATGAATAGTTAAAAAGAGTAATGTAATGTTTGTTGTAAAATGCTAACATGACTGTCAGTATTAAAAGATATCATTGAAAGATGAGGTTGCAATTTTAACTTTAAATAATCACTTGCATGATATCCATTATTTCAATATTATCAAAACTATAAATCTATATAACAATTTTTCTTGTGTAACTCTAAATCTGAGAAAAACTGTAATATATAGTAAAATATTTATTGTGGCTATACCAAAAATTAGCATTGCCACAAGCAAGTATTTTACTGTCTATTAGAAAAGTTTTAGTAAAGTTGTTAAGTTATTAAATTTATGTACTTTAAATTTATTTATTTACGCAGTTTTGTCAAGACTGTGTAAAATTTAATAATTGTAAGTTTGTGTAGACCTTCAATGCTGTGTGTTGCATTTCTAAATGAGATGCAACCTAATATTAAATAGTGTGAACAAGAAGTAGTAACTGAAATTAATAGTCTAATAGAATTTGATAGTTTTGACTCAGTACTTGAAGGTCTATCTAGTAACTTTGTAGTAGCTCTGCAGTTGTAAATTGCTAAATACTGCTTTGACAGATATTTACTTTTTAAAAACTTTTTTTACAATATATAATTTTTACTACTTAGTTAGGTATTGTCAGTTTTTTCATTGTTTCTTTCTATTAAAAACAAATAGTTTAAAATATTATTGGTAGGAACTGTCAAAAACTTGTGATAGCTTTGATAAAAAGGTTAGTAAATTAAAAGTACGTTCCGATAAATACTCTGCTTAATTTTATAATGATATTACTACTATCTTACAGCCCATAATACAAATCTCATATATGACTCTACGTAAGCCGTTATGCCATAATGAGACGACAGAATAACCGTGAATTTCATAAATGCAAAAGTGCGAATTAGCATAAATGTAAACTAGAACATGTGTGAAGCAGTTACAAAAACTGACACAATGACAAATGCCGTAAATGCAAATGGGTATATGTGCGCAAAAGAATTTCTAAACATTAGCATCAGTTCAAACTGCTACAAGTGCAAACTGGCATAAATGTGAACTGGCATAAGTGTGAATTGGCATATGTGCGTCGAACAAACTTGCAAACAATGATATAAGTGCGAAATGGCATAATTGCAAAGCAGTTATTGAAACTGGCATATGTGCGAATTGGCGTAAGTGCACTAAATAGATTTACAAACATTCCAATAAGTGTGAATTACTAAAAGCGGGAACTAGTATAAGTGCGAAACAGATGCAAAAACTGGCTAATAAAAAATATATATATATATACATATATATATATATATATATATATATATATATATATATATATATACATATATATATATATATATATATATATATATATATATATATATATATGTATATATATAAGTATATATATATATATATATATATATATATATATATATATATATATATATATAAACATATATATAT
>NC_061167.1:46501344-46530161 GCF_022113875.1 Hydra vulgaris | reverse complement strand
TTTATTCTTTTAGTCTGTTTTAAATATATAGTTGATTCTTTTAATTTAAAAAACGTTTTAAAAACGTTCATGTTCTTACTGGGGCTAATCTTCAACATAAGCTTCATTGATATGACATATTTGGGAAAACCTTTGAAATTATCTAGTCATTTCTTCCTAGTTACAAAAAAAAAGTCATTCACAAAAGCTAACTTCTTTATTTACAGTGTTTTTCGGGTACTGAAAGTTTCTATATTAGTTGTTTTATTGTTTATTTATTTACATATCATGAATAATAGCATAAGATTGAAAAAAATGAGTAAAGAAAACTTAATTGCTAAGTTTAGATATAGCACGCTTTGCCTTTTAATATTTCTCTTTATATTTTTTACCACGCGATAAGATATTCTTAAATCTTTTAAATAAGTTAATATCTGCTAAATTGGTAATGGGATCTCAAACTTTTATATTAGACAATTTGATGACTTCTGTAGAAATAGATAAACCTTTTGTTGTTTTAAATAAGTATAATAACTTATACAGTTTTAGAGAGCAAGCTTACATTAGCCCATCATTGGCAAATTTATTCTGTTGGGCCAACATTTAGCTAATGTTTTTTTTCAGCCTCTTATTTTAATTCTGCAAAACGGTTTTTTGCAAATATCGTACTATGTTGGGCCAACATATGGCCAATGTAGTATAGGATAAATACTTTAAAAGTCTATAAAAATCTGTTTTTACTCTAATGCCGTTGCGATTACTCGGCCAATGTAGTAGCAGACCATTTTTTCAGTATATTTTTAAACTTAATGCAAATCATTCTTTAAAAATGGTATCGTTTTACAGAACAAAAAAAGATTTTGATATTATTTTTCCAATTTTTTAAATTGTTTAAATAACCTTTATTTATTAGTCTTCTAAGAATATTAAAAAACTCCTCATAAAAAATAAACTAAAACTAAACAAAAGAATATTAAAAGATTCCTTATAAAGAATAAGAAAACCTTGTGTTTAATTTTTTTAACTAATCAAATAATAATTAAAATTTAAACAATATAGTTATAACATTTACTACAATTTAAGTTATCAATGTAATAATAAAGCAAATAATCAAAGTTATTTTTTTTATTACTTATTACTGTATCGACATTTCAAATGTTTTATTTGTTAAATAATATTTATCAATATTTGAAATCAAACATTTAAAATGTTCGATTTATTTTATTATTAATTATTTCAAAGACATTTAAAATATCTTCTTTATTAAATAAATCAAACCTTTGAACTGTCATCCAGTAATAGGTATAGAAACTTTTTTTTTTTCTTATTTTATTCATCATAGCTTAGTTTATAGAGATATTTCAAGATATATTTTTAAAAGTATTAATAATATTACTAACGTCATTAGATATAAAACTTTATATATGTCAACTACAGTGGCATTGTAATTGTTAGAAGCTGATGTTTTACACTTTAATTATGTATCTTTTGTTTAACTTTTTCTATGTTTGATTGTGAAACCCCATCAACTAACATATTAAAATAGTGTACAAAAAATAACGTTACTAGAATCTATATTCTACTTATGTAGAGTTTTCTAATTTTGCCAGATATTTTATTTTAAGACCAATGACTAGTCTATAATAATTAATTGAGTTATGAGATTAAATGAACAAATAATCATTAAAAACAATTTAAATCAAAAAACTCATTGTGAATCATTTTTTTTATTCGTCTGATTTAAACCGTGACTTAAATCAATGTAAATAAACTGATTTAAATCAATTAATTTAAATCAAAATAACCTGTATATATTCCATCTGTATACATCAACCCAAAGGTAATTTATTTAATTTATGTATTTTAATAATAACACAACTCAAGTGCTTTTTCAATTCCATTTAAAGTATATAATTCTGTAATTTTTTAAATTTAAGAGCTAGAATGCTCTTCTAGTTCTTTAAAAAAGATCAAACTTATTGTAAAAGTCAAACTCTTGATAAAGTTGATGTTTATCTCTAAAACACTTGCATCTTACAGGTCAAATCTATGTTGCATGTTAAAGAGTGTTTATTACCTTATTTTAAAAAAATTAAAGAAAATCTGTTTACTTTTATAATATAACAAACCAGGCCGTTTGATCGTTTGCTTTGCAAAGATGATAAACATTCATTACGATGTATGTCATTAAACATATATTATAAAAATAAGTTTGTATTTGTAAATGTTTCAAATTTATTTATTTTTCCTAATTTATATATTTAATCATTATTTATGTTTTATTTATTATGTGTTTATAAGTGTTAGGGGTATACGGGTATTTATTTTGTAAGTGTATAAATATTTTTTATATATGCAATGTTTCTTTGCTTGTGATATGTTTGTTTTTAATATACTTTAAATACAATTGTAATTAAAGTGTATTAATCTGTGTTTTTTATTTTTAAGAATTTGAGGACGGTGCTCTTTTCATAAAAGAATATCTTTTGATAAAGTTGGTATTTATCCAATAAACTCTTGATTCTCATCTCAGTAAACTCTAAGTTACATGTTGAAGAAAAAGATTGTTTAATATAGCAAATCGATGAACATTCATTACAACATTTGTGATCAAATAATTGCTGAACAAACAGCAATACCGTACTTTTCTATAAAGAATTGTTGTTTTTAAATACCACATTTTTTATAATTATTAAAACAATACAAATTTTGTTTCTTGAAATCTGTTGATGTTACTAAAATAACATATTTTTTTTACTAAAAACCCTGTTGTTGTAATTATAAATCCCGTTGTTACAGATTTTCTTTAATAACCAGGTTGTTTGATTGTATGTTTTTTAAAGTTAATAAACGCATTTCAAGGTATACAATTAAACAAGTTTTACTTGTATTACTTGTTATGTGTTTATATATGTTAAAACTTTATGGTCTTATATTTTGTAAAAGTTTATGTGTCATAATATGTAAAGGTTGTACTTGTAAATGTCCCTAAAATAAATATTTTTCTTAACTTATACATTTAAGTGTTTCTATGTGTCGTGATTGGGCAATGTCTATTATTTATTATATGTATTTATATATGTTATGGTTATATGGGTTTTTTTTTAAGTGTTTATTTGTATATTTAAAAATTTGTTATGCACTTTATTCGATATAATATTATGTGTTTATAATTTGTAAGTGGTTATTATGTGGTTTCTGTGGTTTCAAAGTGTTGTGTTTTGGCTTAGTTAACCGTTTGGCTTACAGCAAGAATGTTGTTTTGCCAGCCGATCGGGGTAGTTTTATGACGAAACACATAAATTTGTTTATAGTTAATGTAATCATAAAAAACTTAATAAATAATTTTTTAAAAAAATATTTCTCTCGGCTAGTGCAGTTGTTGCAACAACATCATCAAGTGCTGCCTAAACAATTACTGCAGTGACATCTACTATAATAAATAAGTTATTTGTAAGTTTTAAAGGTTGTTATAAAAATAAAACTTTAAAATTTTATACGTCACTTTTTATTTTAGCATTTAAAAAATTGAATATCGGGGGCCCACAGGGGGTGCACCAATATAATCGGTTTATAGAATTAAACTCTTTTAAATATCTTTGTAAAAAAGAAAATATATATATATATATATATATATATATATATATATATATATATATATATAAATATACATATATATATATATATATATAAATATACATATATATATATATATATATATATATATATATATATATATATATATATATATATATATATATATATATATATATATATATATATATATATATATATATATATATATATATATAAAGTTTTGTTTATTAGCTTGCAGTTTCTTAAGTCGTTTTTAAACAATTGCTTCTTTGACATACGTTACACTGTACGGTGGCCACAACTGTCTAAAAATGCAAAAATAATTTATGGGTTAAATATATATATAAATATGATACTTGTTTATAGACGAATGGAGTCTTTGACTTTTCCTTCACCCTTTCCTATTTTGGACACCTTAATAACCTAGCTGCTAGCTACAAACCAAATTCATCTTAAGATCATAGTTTGTTTGAAGCCTTTAGAATTTCATAGTGTAGTGTTCAATGTTGTTTTAGTCTAAAACATTATTATTAGGATGTATGGGATTGACTATTTTTCACAGTAATTTAATTAAGTTACATTTTTCATTATTTAAAGTACAATTTTCTATACAAAAGCAGCATTTTAGAAAAGTTATTTAGATGAGATCAAAACTAAAACTACTAGATAATGTAGTTTCCTAGCTTTCAATAGAACAAGAAATTAAAAATCTTATTTTCTCGTAATTAAATTCTCTATACTAAACTTATCTCTTCTTTTGTACATTATTAAAAATTTTTTGCTTATATAAATACATTTTACTTTTTGTATTCATAAAAACAAATAATAAATGTTCTCTTCAGCGACAGATTCAGCAAATTTTGGTGTTTGAGATATTCATGCGTTAGTGGTGTAGTGCTAGAGCGCTTGCTTCATAATCGAGTGGTTCCGAGTTCGATCCCCACCACGTCCCTGGTAGTACCGCGCTCAAATCTTTTCTCCGCGCAGCGGTCTTGTTCGTTAAGGTTCGTGTTTTGGAGTTATAGAGTTGAGAGAGGGTTATAGCCACAAAATAAGTAGCCTCCTCATCTGTAGTGGTCTTCTCGGCCTTGAGGAGGTGAAATAAAATTAAAAAAAAAAAAAAGCTGACTTTAAGACGTGGAGCGAACTCCAAATATTTGCATGTTTATACTTATGTCAAATAATGATTCTCTGCAAAAAAATACAATGTTTGGAGGCTGGGAACAAATGAGCCATAAAATTTAAAACTTCTCAGTTTTTTAAAGCAAAACCTATGGTTGGATGACATTTATAACAAAAAACCTTGCACCTACTGCGCTCAGCTGAGCTCAGTAAATTTGGTTGTAAGTTTTTATCTAAATAAGAGTTTAACTTAAAATAGATCACATGTGCAGCCTAGTACGACCTAGCGATTTTTTGCTGGGTAAAAGTAAGTTTCAAACGAAGGCTGCGCGTTTTAAGGGGTTTTATTAAAAAATACTTTGAATAAAAGCAAGCAAAATAATGAGCTTTTATATTTCTTATTCTTATTTCAATATATGATATAAATGGACTAAAAAAAATCGTTTAGAAGTTAAAATGTTGTAAAGTTGTGTTGCTGGCCACATATTTCATTTTTATATAATTATTTACATTTTTACCAACATTTGAATGGTAGAATATTTCCATTTTTGTGGTAAAATTAATAAAATGAACTGAAAAATCATTAGGAAAAAAATTATACAGTTTTAGAGTGATGGGGGTCACTATTAACAAAATGATTGTTTTAACAAAAAGAAGTTGAGCTTGAACGAATATGGCCCACAGCGCATTGGTAGATCAGATATATTTTATTTTAACTTAAAATATTTTCTTTTATAAAAGTTAGTATACCAAATGTAATACAATTTAATAAAGTTGATTTTAATTTTAAAAAGCCTTGGTTTTCTCACAAGAAAGTTATATGTAGCACGTTCCAGAACCAAGTCATTTCATAATTTGTTTTTTAAATTTGATAAATAGGCATTTCGAGGTACTTCATTAAACGAATATTGAAAACAATGTTGTATTTTAAATGTTATATTTGTAATATGTTACATGGATTTATTTTTTGTAAATTTTTATGTAGGTGTTTCTAAGTGTGTGCTGTTAGTAGTTAAAAAATGTACAACAAACTGTAGATAACTTGATCACCCTTGATAACGTAAATTTTATTTATTTTTATTTATGGACTCTAAAATTTATGCAAATTTAAATTGTTCTATAATTTTGAAACTCCTTATTTATGGAACTCTAAATTTCTCTAAAAAGCTTATCAGCCAGCACAATTACGTCTTTTTAGAATTTAAAATGTAAACACTTTTAGACGTCTAAATTCAAACAACTATGGATATCTAATTGTATTTTTTTTTTGAGACGACAAATAATAACTGTCTCAAGTCGTCTAAAAGATGACTACTATTAGATGTCTTATAATTATCTGAATTTAGACATCTAAAAAATATTAACATTTTCGGTGCAAATAAAAAATCTGTACTTATGCCAATACTATTTCTGTCAAAATTAGAAATTTAAAGTATTACTTACACCTGATTTGTTTATAACATAATTGGAATTGAAGCCTTTTCCCATATATTAAATTAGGCTTTAGTAACACACATCAAGCTGGTCTCTTTAGTCTGACAACCACCAGATTCGTTACATTTAGGCGTAAAAAAAATTTAGAAAATGGGCAGGCAACAACGTCCGGAAGTCTAGTAGATTTAGAAATTGATATGATATAGTATTTTTTATTATGAAGATATCCAAGAACTTCTACTTTTGTTAGCACCTTATTATCAGGTAGCTTTTAGATGGTTTTTTCTACCAAAATCAAATCAAAACTTTTTTTAATCTTGTTTGAGACATCTCATACACTTTTTAATCTTGTTTGAGACATCTCATACACAAATTCCAGACAATAGTAAGTGCAATGTTTAATAAAAAATTCTTTATAAATGTTTACAATGTCACAAAAGACATAAAATAAAATAGTGCGTGAACAATATCTTGAATTATACATAAGGTAAAACTAGTAATAAACCTATTTTATTGTATAATTTTTAACATTTAAGATTTCCCAATTGAGTATTTAAATTACATTTTAAGTTTAATTAATTAAGTCGTCTTGAATAAGTTACGTAAAATACTAGTGCAAACAATACTTTTCGCTAAAACAAGGAGCTTCGAAGAAAATATTAAAAATTTCAAAAAGGTGAAAGTGGTAGTAAACTCAACTTTAAAAAAAAAGTTTATAATTTTCTCTATGTACTAATCAAAATACACCAGAAATCAAATGACGACCTTTAAAATTCGAAAAATTTTCGGAAATGGTGGGGGCTAATATACATTATATATAATATAGTTACTGATATTTCTCACATAACAGCAACAATTTTTTTAAATTTTGCCAAAGTCGGTATTAAAAACAGCTTAATTGAATGATTTTATAACAGAAAAGTTTCTATAAGACTAAACAGTGTGAACATATTTGATTTTTACTTGGTTTCGTGACCTGTTTTTAGGTTTCCAAAAACACCAGGAGAAATGTGACGCAACTGTCATTTTTCTTAAAAAAACTTATATGCAAAAAATATAAAGTTAGTATAGAAATAAATATAGAAAAGTAAAATAATTATAGAATTGGTCGTTGTTAGAAAGACTTATCAAGACTCATATTTTACGTGTCAAGTAATATTTTAATCAAGTAATGATAGCAGTTATCAAAACTTAAAAAAAAAATTCTTATTATGATTAATTAAATTGTTAACGTAAATAAATTATAAAAAAATTATGCACATCAATGAAGAAAGTCAATCATCGAACTACAACGACTATTAAAAGCTACAACAATTACTATATATATATATATATATATATATATATATATATATATATATATATATATATATATATATATATATATATATATATATATATATATTATATATATATATATATATATATATATATATATATATATATATACATATATAAACATAAATATATAAAAACTTAAAATACACGCATTTCAATATAGGTGTAACTAAAGTAGGTACGCTTTTTTAGTTATACCCATATTGGATTTTGTTCTTTTTTTTCTTTGCAAAGTTTTAGTTACCGATATTTTGTACTGCTGATAAGCTTGAATTTTATTTTCTTTCATTTAGGTCTTTAACAGTCTTTGCAGTTTGATCAAACACATTGCAGATCGATCAATATTGTCGCTTGATTGCAAAGACTCCAGTATGTTTCTCTTGCTCGTTAAAACTGTTAGAGATGAAAAACAATAATCAGTCATTATTCTTCGTAATAAATTTTTTCATAACTTGCAAGTTCGAGAAATGTAGAAAGTTGCTTGTATCCTGAGAAAAAAATATGCAGTTCTTGAATAATTCCTAAAATATTGGTTAATTTAGAACAACATTTTAAAACGGATTCAATAGCTAGATTTAATTGATATGCATTGCACCAAACATACATGGCTTTTGTTGGCTTTTCAAGGAATAATGTTTTTAGACCATTTATTTTCCCTCTGCAGTTACTTGCGCTATCGTAACTTAAGGCAATAATACAATTTATTTTGACTTTGATACTTGATAAGATTGAGAAAATTCTCTTACTCAGAAAATATTCAGGTGTTTGACCTGTTGTAAACGTTTCAATTACTCTCTCAACTAATTTCTAAACAACGTATGATGAAATATTGAGCTTCAATTTTGCATTTATTTTGGGTTCCATCACTAAGAATGAAACACACATTTTGGTTTCTCACGTCTGTTTTTAATTGTTTCAACAATTAAATATTTCATTGTAGTTACAACCACCGCACTTTAAGTTGACTTAATAGATTTATTTCCGGTTTTTTACGAAAACCATTCGAACGAATATTACTTAACATTTCTAAATAATTAGCCGATGAAGCATCAAATTTGAAAAATTCTCGAAAAAGATGCAGAAATTTAGGCTCCTTAGAATTGTGACGACGAATGGCCATCATTTCAATAGACAAAAATTTTAAACATTAGATAGACACTTATACGATTTGCTTATTTTTTTCTGATAATGTGATGAATAAAGTAGAAAAATTCTCATCTATTTAATTCTTACTACACCATCTAATTCTTGCTAGCTCAGCATAGTAATGTGCTCAACTGTACTCGCGATTTACAATATCTCTTTATGGATTGTTCCAAGTTTTTATTCTTTTCTGGACCCTATTCAATATTGCCAATGGTATACCAAGTAGCCAACCCATACAATACAAACAAATAAGTCATTTTTTTAAAATCAAGAATTACGAACAATGCATATATATACATATATATATATATATATATATATATATATATATATATATATATATATATATATATATATATATATATATATATATATATATATATATATATATATATATATATATATATATATATATATATATATATATATATATATATATATATATATATATATATATATATATATATATATATATATATATATATAAATAAATATATATATATATATTTATGGTTTAAATGTTAACATCTTGTATGAGAGTATACATGTTAAAAATATAAAAACATCAGTTAATACGATTTCTTTTAATACTATTGTTAATTTTTTTGAAATTTTTGCTGGATTATAGTTTAGATATTATATATTATAGATGCTGGTAAATATAATCCAGCGAAAATTCATTTATATATATATATATATATATATATATATATATATATATATATATATATATATATATATATATATATATATATATATATATATATATATATATATATATATATATATATATATATATATATATATAAATAAATATATATATATATATATTTATGGTTTAAATGTTAACATCTTGTATGAGAGTATACATGTTAAAAATATAAAAACATCAGTTAATACGATTTCTTTTAATACTATTGTTAATTTTTTTGAAATTTTTGCTGGATTATAGTTTAGATATTATATATTATAGATGCTGGTAAATATAATCCAGCGAAAATTCACATACATTAACAATCGTATTGAGAGATTTTTATTTAGTGTAACGGTATTTTTATAATTAAATAATAAGCATAAACTCGGTCGGTAATTTATTTTGAGAGGAGAGCCATTTTTCCTAAAATAATTTAAAAAGTCTTCTAAAGAGTCAAAAAGATAGTAGTTTTAATGTGTTTTAATAACACATTAAAACAATTAGGACAGCCTGGAGAGACGCATAGTTTAGATATATGCGAAACGTGTAGCTTGCAAACCGTGGGTTGCCGAACCCTGACCTATACTAAGGAACATTTATATGCATGACAGATCATGATGCAGAGTTTTTAGAGTTTTGTATTTAAAATAAATTATTAAAAAGCAGAAGAAAATAAATTAATAAAAACCTAGTTTAGAACAAAAACTACATTTGAAAATAATAAATAACATGTTTTAAATGTTTATAATTTGCTTTCCTTTCTGTTTTCCTGGGATACATAGACATGGCGTCGCTTTTCCATATTCTTTTTTAAAATAGTTAAAAAAAAAACAATTTAGACTTGCAATTTTGTACTTCTATATAAAAAGTTGATTAACAAACATTCGCAAATATTATTTTCCTTACCGTAAGCAAGTAACTATAATAAATATAAAATGAAAAAATAATACTTTAATATAATAACAAACATATATAATAATAAATATATATAATAATAAATATATATATAATGATAAATATATATAATAATAAATATATATAACAATAAATATACTTTATATTTGTAACAAATATGAAAAATAAGTTATTTTATAAAAATGATTCGCAATTTTATCAAATTATTTTACTAAATTTGACAAAAGATTTAAATCTAGCATTAGAACGTCCGTAAAAACATTAAAAAACGTTCTAAACTTGCACGTAGTAAATTTGTTAACAATTAAAAGTATAGTTTAAGCAAATTGTTTTCAACTTATTAAAGAAACATAGTAAAGAACATTAACATTCGATATTTTAATTGACTGTTGTAATGAACTCGTAGAAGACTGAGTTTAGTCTTATCATCGAGAACCTTGGGGTGTTGCGTAAAGTACACATATAAACATCATGATACTCATAAAACAAATATTTTAAATGTCATTGAGGTAGAATTTTCTTTTTTTTTTATTATACTATGTATGGTGTTAGCGTTGTGGTTTATAATAATAATATTATCTTTGTTTTTTAATTAAAAAAAAAAATCATTTTCATTTTTAATTGATTGCTAATTATCTGAATGTGAGCGTAAATATTAATTTACCATTGGAACTAAAACATTTTTAAGTAATTATCTGTATTGAGAACATGAATTTTTAGTTTTGACTTTAAAGAAGTTATAATGTCAGCAAGAGAAATTGAGGTATAATTTGGAATTAGTTTGTTATATAAATAAGGGCCGCGGTAAGAAATAAAGAATTGAGAATTTTTTTGTCTTTTCCGGGGTACAATAAAGTTACAAGTTGATCTTGTGTTAAATTTGTTGAGATTAGATTGAAAGAAATTTTCTGTGAATCGGTTTGAAACTAATCCTAATTTGTATTTTAGCATGAACTAATTTGTATATTAGCATAGATATTAATTTGGTAAATGTTTAGCGCTTTCATTTCATTTAATAGGGATTTAGCGTGGGTCAGTTTGTTCTTATGATGTATTATTCTGAAGGCATGTTTTTGTCGTCGATAAAGGGAAATTAACTGTATCTTGTGTGTGCTTCCCCAAGCAATATTGGCATATGTGAGATAACTATGTATAAAGAAAAAATAAAGAAGTTTTAGGTTTTTTTGCGATAAAAATAGTCTAGCTTTATAAAGTATACCAATAATTTTAGATATTTTAGTGTTTATGGCATTTATATGAGCTGTCCATGAAACATTTTTGTGAGTAATCGCACCAAGAAGTTTAATTGTTTGGGTTCTTTCAATTTTTTTGTGTTCGATACTTAGTTAGAGTAGAATTGATAGTAGTTTATTTTTTTGTTTCTTTGAGTGAAATAAAATATATTTAGTTTTTTGGGCGTTTAATGATAACATGTTAGCACTAAACCATGTTTTAAGTTTTTGAAGCTCAATGTTGACTTTATTAAAAAGGTCATTGATAGAGGCAGTTGAGTAAAACAGATTAGTATCATCTGCAAATCTCATTATTCAATCGAGATTTGTAGAGACTTTAGGGAGATCGTTAATGTAGATAAGAAATAATAAAGGTGCAAGAATAGATCCCTGGGGGACACCACATTTTATTTTTAATAACTTTGTATTAATGATACCGTCTATTAAATATTTATTAAGTCGGTTGTACATTATTCTTTTCAGGAGTTTGGAAAACACTGGAAGAATTGAGATAGGTCTATAATTGGTTAGCAATGCCGTGTCTCCAGTTTTAAATATAGGTAAAATCATTGCAATTTTTAGTTTGTCTGGAACTATTCCCGTTCTAATTGATGACTTGAAAACCTCTAAAAGAGGATCTTTTAAAATGTATAAAACATCATATACTACATTGCTAGAAATGTTGTCAATATCTGTCAAATTCCTCAGATTTTAGGTCACTCTCAGTAAATGAACAAGTATAGTAAGATAGTTATTAAATAAATTGTTTGAGTTGTTTATTTTGGATGCCAGTTTAGGAACGATATTTACAAAAAATTTATTATATTTATCTGAAATAGTTTTTTTATCTGTATACTCCAATCCATCTTCCTCAATTCTGTAGGGTAATATTTCGGACTTAGTTTTGGTTTTTTCAATAACTTCGTTTATAATTTCCCATGTTTTTTTAATACTACCATTGTGCTTTTGTAATTGTTTAGAAAAATACTTTTTTTTAGATTTCTTTTTAATTTTTTCAAAAAGGTTTTTGTATTGTTTATAAACAGTAAGGTTTTTTTCGTTTATATTTTTTAAATATTTATTGAATAGTTTTTGTTTTTTCTACCACTAAGCTAAAAAAATTTTGAGTAGAATTAATGCATTGAGAGATTAATTGTGTATCATAAAAGCTCAACTCTCCAATATGTACACAAATCTTGCCCATCAAAAAATATTAGGGTTTTGAATATTTGGATAAAACAGGCAAGACTATAAATTCAGTACAAGAATTACTAAAGGCATGTTCAATCATAAGAAAGAAATTGGCTATAGCAGTTGGGTAGAATTTATTGAGCACCATAATTAAATACTTTTAAATAGAATAAATACATAACACCATAATCAATATTTTTTAGAAAAAAAGAAAAATTTTAAAAATTAAGCATTTTTATACTCGTTCATTTCTTAATTTTAAATAAAAGTTGAAGAAATTTGTAAAAAACATTCAAATATTTTAGAAAGATTTTCCTTTCTCATTTTCTTCAATCTTATACTTTATCATATATCTGTTAAAGATCCTACATCTAAATTGACTCTATTTGCTAAAAAAAAAGTCTCCACTCTTTGGTGGTTTTTTGAATTTGAAATCTGAAGTCTCTTAGTAAAATAAAGAAAGATTAAATTCTCGGCAATTGCAGTTAATTGTGAATTTTAACTCTAAAAAATTCGGTTATTTTTTTCAAGCAACTAACAAAATATTTTAGACATTTTTATATTTATAAATGCAACTACCTCACTGCATTGTTTAGTTTACATTTTCTTGAGTTATTATTTAAAACCTAACTCTCATGGACCGTATATAAAAAACCCTAAACTTGCAATGGTAAGTATACAACCATATATACATTGCACTTTTAGGATTTTTTATAGACGCTCTTTCACTACCAGAAAATGTTCAAAATACATTGTGAAAGTAGTTGGAGCAGCTGAATCTTCTGAGCTTTTTATTTGTCATAATGTTGCAGCTCTTTTCTTTTTTACATATGCAATCATTTTAGCTGCATAATGAGCTATCATCTTTAGTTACTTTAACCAAAACTTATTGTCGCTCAACTCGTCATTCAACAAAGTAACATCCTTTGAATGTAACTATTTCTTCATACTCTCAAACTTTTAAACAATCTAGTTTTTTTCTGAACACACTAATTCTCTCCTAAATTCATGTTTTTCTGACTAATACAATTTACAACTTTTAACTTTTAACTGTCAACTGTTTCCTTGCTCTTTTACTCTATTCTTTGTTTTTAAGTAACTCCTGTTATAATAGTCATTGCTTGCAGCCATGTTGTGAGTAAATTAGTTTAAAAATAAAAACAAAAAAAAAGCGTATAAATGGTAATAAAATACAACAAGTAATTATATATTTATAAAGAATAAAAATTATAGAGAATTATAAAAAAAATTATAGAGAATAAAAAAAACAAAAAAAAGCAAAACAAAATTAAAAGTTAAATAACTTACTGTAATCCGAAGAATAAAACAATTATTACATTCAGACAAAATTGCCTAAAAATAATCAAACAAGTTGTTTCACATAATTAAAGAAGAAATATTAGAAATAGTATTCTCATAAAAATATAAAATTATTATTTCTTCATGACAAAAAAAAAAACAAGTTTAAAGACAATTTAAGTCTTTCAAATTTTTGTTAAAAAATCATTTAATCAAGCGGACTATTTTAGCACTTGAACATTTTAAAAATACGGATATCTTGTTTTATTATTTAGAATAATAAGGATATGAAAAATAAATTGAAACAAAAAACTGTGAATAAATACAAAGTTAACATTATTTTTATTAAATGCAATTACCATTAGTTAAACAGTCGTTTTGTTGAGAGTTTTAGTAGAGAATATTTTGTAGAGAAGTTTAAAGACTTTGTTATGAGTAGTTTTAAAGAACATTCCATTTTAAAAATGAATTTAAAAACTAAATATATCTTTAAAAAATTAGTTTACATGACTTAAGCTTTTCTTCACTACAGTTGTTTTAACTACAGTCCTCTTCATAACAGTTAAAAAGACAACTTTTAATTTCTCTTTGATTTAATTTTTTTAAAGAATAAGATTTAAATGTTGTAGAATTAGATGGAAACGGGCGTGTTCCGTAAACCCATAAACAGTTAGCAATGCTAGCTCGTGTTCCACTGTACGAAAGACTATTTTCTGTGGTAATTATAATGGCAACTAATCAAATTTTGATTTAAAGCAGTTGACACTGATAGCACTGACAACTTCGTTTGTTAGTGCGTTCCATGGGTTTGCTTCAGCTTCTTTAATTATGCAGTTGTTGAAGAAGTAGAAGAAAATAATTTGTCATTTTTCGATTGTCGATTTCACGATAAAAGCGCTGATTTTTTAACTAGCATTTGACTGATGAAGAAAATGAGAGAATCATAGCATTGCATTTTTGAGGCAAATAAGCGGTCTTGCCTCTCCCAGGACCTGACCACTTATCAAGTATTTGAGTTATTGCATCTTTGCATCTTTGCTTTATTCAATATGAGTAATTTACTGCACTCAATATGTTATTAAAAAGACTGTGGATCAGTGGGGGACTTAAACAAATCCCTTGCAGCTTAGCTAAATGAATTTTAAAGTGAATCAGAAGGATAAATTTTTAAAGTTTTCCTAATATAAACTTTTACTATTTATATAACTATTGCAATAATTTAGTTATAATTATTGTATACAACATTTTTTCCAGGTGAAAAAACACACGTGAATGGAAAATAAAACGAAAGCTTTCTTGCTGGTGTAGAGCTAATTGGTTGCCAAAACCGTGTCATTGCATCCCACTTAGAATTCGTAAGACCATCAACAAAAGGGCTCCAGAATGAATGCCCAATATATCTCTCCGTCCTCTTAAAATGAGTTCATTAAAGTACATGGTGTTATCCAAAGTGCAGCTGTCGAAGAAATTCAGGATGGTATCTACTTCACAATCAAAGTCGATGGTACCCCTAATATATCTCACACTAAGCAGATATTAGTTGAAGCATTTGAGATAAAGAATGGTTTCGATATAGCTAAACTTATCACTAATGTGATTTTAAGGTTAGGTATGGATATTCAAAAATGTCGCGGTCAAGGACACAAAAACGTTTCCAATATCTCAGGTGCTTACAACGGAACTCAAGCCATAATAAGGCAAAATTATTCAGAAGCTCTGTACGTACCTGTAACGCTCACAGTCTGAACTTGGCTGGTGTGCTTGCAGTTGAATCAGCCACTGAGATCAAAATACTTTTTAAAAATGTTGAATTTTCCAACTTATATTTTATACTTATTTTTTGTGTAAGTCTTACTCGAAGGATAATCCTCACAAAAGCAACTGTAATTTTAATAAAGAGCAAAAGTTTGATTAGACAGCTGCTGGAAAATCTTAAGCAGATTAGGGGCTCTTTATTGCAAATTTTCTAAGAGACTGTAATTGTAATTGGACCGCTAGGATTCAAAAGTGAATTTGTTACTAAAAAAAAGTGTAAGCTAAAGTGTTTTCTTGATGAGACATCAAACACAGCATATTTCCATGATAGCCAAACAAATAAATTTATGTTGAAAATTTTTAATGTTGATTTAGAAAATCTGATCCAGCAACTTATTTCACGATTTGTGACAAGCAGGGTTGTTGACAACTGTATTGAATCAGTAAAAAGTGCCACTTTTTACTGATTCAATACAGGGAGCATTATCAATAATGCCACATTAAATTTACGATAATATAAAACATGGGAAACAAATTTTTGGAAAATTAGGCTAAAAGGGCTTGAATATTTAGGTCTTTGATAGAATCTTTTTTCATAAAAATATCTGATTCATCTTGAATGCTTGTGACACATCTAGGGGAAGAGTTTCTTGATTGACTTGGAATAGATAATAACAGAGAAGGTGGAATTATTTTTATTGCATCATTTAAATAAATAGTCGGTATTAGATTAAGATCATAAACAAGAGTCATTCTAACACCTTGCTTCAGAAACTTTCAATCAAAATGTGCACTACAAACACCTGAATGCACTGTAGGATACCAATTTTTTCTATTAACAAATTTAAATTATTTTTTCTTATTTTACGTCTTTTTACAGCATTAGGAAACATAAAAACACAGTTTCCTTTGTTATAAATAGTTGGCTCTGAAGGCAATTTCAGAGGATTTATATATGTATTTGATAATTTACTTTTGCACCTACTGCAACAGTATATTATGGCACATATGTTTGGCATTGTATTAGGAATTCTAGGTATAAAAATAGAAATTTTTTTTTTTTTTTTGAAGCTCAACAAAAAAATATTATATCTCAAGAGCAGTCTCATTTAAATAAAATTAAGTATTGTATTTATATTATTACTTAAATAAAATCTCACTTAAATGAATAAAATTAATAAATTCTTCATAAATAAACTCATAGCAAAACTTCTAAACAATCAAAAAATACTATGTATAACAAGAAAATCAAAGCCTTTTGTTTAAAGAATTGATTATTACATCAGATAAAACCGGCTTTCTAATTTTTTGCGGTAAAAACCAATATACCCGGCCGTGTAAATATAGCAGATTATGCTTTAATTGTTAACCGAAATCCATGAAAAGTATTAGTATTGGTACCACTTACTAAACTTTATTAAAATTAAACATAAAGTTGGTAGACAATGTATAAATAGTAGGTGTAAAACAGACCAACTATAACCTGTTTTACGGGTTGCTTACTGCTAGGTTTTTTACAAATGTTGCAGAAATGTAAAAGTGTGTTAAATGGATGCTGTGATTTGACATTTATATGCGCAATTAAGGAAATTTAATTGATTTTGTTTATAATTGCTTATCATAAGTATTGTTTTGTAACAGTATACATCAAATCTATAGTTAAGGTAAAATAATTTTGACCGTTTTTTGCAAACATCATTTAAAAATTGGACTCAAAATGTTTGTTACAAATAATAGGGGATTATTTTTTGTATACCTTAGGAACATACTGGGTAATGTTTCACAATTAAAACAATTTAGCCACAACCAGTGGTTATTAGAGTTTTACTCCCGGACTAAAACGAATGTGGAGCCATGAAATAAATTTCTAATAATTCCATGTTTATTATCATCAACAAAAATGAAAATTTTAAAAAAAAGCAATTTTAGCAAAGTTTTCAAAAAAATAATTTGCAGTTTTTAGTAAAAAAGTAGCGTTTTTTTAAATTAATTATAGGACTCCTATAGCCTCATTATATTTTAAAAAACAAAAACTTGATTTTTATTTTATCATAATAATATAAAATACAATTAACTTTTTACAAAGAATCATAATACATTTAAAATATAAAAAATACGATTGTAAAAGTAACCTTAATAACTGGCTCAAATAGTATACATGTTTTATTACCATAATTTCTTATGCATTCCTCCTATTGAAAAAAAATCCATTAAAGTTAAAAAAATAAAAATGTATACAAAACGTCATAGATCTAAACAAAAAACATAAAAATTTATTATAAAATAACTACATATTTATTAGTACACTTAACCTCCAAAAAGAGGGTTCGTTAACTTAATATAATACTTTACACCCCAAAATGCTAATTTGAAATAATATTTTAAAACAATTTTAAATACTTTTACTGATCAAAAATTATAAAAAAAAATATTTTAATTATCATTCATTACAATAAGTCTTGGAAATCTAAAGTTATAATTTTATGCTGGAAGTATTAATGGCAATAAGTTTTTTGCAAAATAAATTTTTTTCACATTAATATATGATCATACTAAAGTTATGTATTTGTATAATTTTTAATGTCCTTCTTATCTAGACAGTACCGGATTTAGGTACTAAATGTTAAAATACAAGTTGTTATAACATTAATGTCTTCGTATCTAGATACGAAGTATCTAGATACGAAGACATTAATGTTATAACAACTTGTTCTTTTTTTGTTACTGTTTTGTGTTAATTTCTTTGTGGGGAAAACTCTCTATATCAGCAAAATATATAGGGATAGAAAACACTTGCTAAAGTAAGTGTATATATGTATATATATATATATATATATATATATATATATATTATATATATATATATATATATATATATATATATATATATATATATATGTGTGTGTGTGTGTGTAATTTTTTATCTATTTTAACATGTAAAATTTGCTGAGGTGAGGCCCATCCAAAACTAAACACAAATTTAATGCCTAAATATTGCAGCCAAATGCCAAACCTTAATTATAACATCTACTGGTGTTTTCAGCTTAAGTTTTAGCTTGTGAGCTTAAAACGTAGATGTAAGCAGCGTTTTCAATAAATGTTTAAATAATTATGTCACAACTTTTATTAATGTATCAAACGACACTATTTAACATAAGCGGGCGTCCAAATATTATGTCACGCAATTTTTGCCATTCTTAATACTCCCCTCCTTACCCTCATGCTGTAACGAGGACGTCATAAAATGGTAAACTTTTAGTAACAAATTCTATTTGAGTTGTCTCAAAACCAGTAATCCCTCCGTCTTCTTTAGCGTGACGTAATTTGTTGACGACCCCTAAGCAAGAAGTTCAATAAAATTAAAATAAACTTTACAAAAACTTTTTTTTCTTTCTCAGCATTAAGTACGTGCTGTGAAACTTTATCGATCCGGACACTTGATTTACTGTCAAACCAATTTTCAAAAGTATCTTCTTGAAAATGAAAGGAATTAAACTCTGTAACATCGTCGTGAAGATTTTCGTAAAATATACCTAAATATTTTTTTATGACTTGTAGCAAAGTTTAAATTAAAAAACAAAATTAAATTAAAAAACCTTTTTGTTTTTTAAAGCAAACTATTATTAAATTAAAAATCAAAATTAAAAAAGAACTGCAGAAAAAAAATTGTGTTAAATTAGAATTGTTTTAAAAAATCAGTATTATATTTTATGTATATATTTGTTTACATACACACATTCAACAGGGTGTTAGTAAGTCTAATTGCGACGCGTATAACGCGGATTTCAAATTGGGATAAAATTCCCAAGGGTTCAAAAATCATAGTAAAAAAGCAGCAACCTATATAAGGCTCAGGTATCAAATACTACGCTAGATACGTAAAAAATGTAATACTTACGCACAACGAAGAAATGAATTTAGCTCGAGAACAATGTTGCTTTTTTTAATGTAAAAAAATGACTTTCTTAACAAGCAAGGTCATTAAAAAGATTAAAATTATTTTTTAATTGACGTTAGTTATTCGCTAGATTTTTTTAGTTTAGATTTTTTATTGCGTTTTGTTATATTGATTTTTAAATTTATTTTTATTATTTAAAAACACTTTGGGGAACGTTGCGTAATATGAGCAGGTTCCTAAGATGGTATATTCTCTTTTATTCGTAGACTAATAATTTTTTCTCGAAAATTGTTAGTTAAGGATATTCACGGTGTTATTTGTTTAATTTCTTGGTTGTATAGTTAAAATTCTTTGATTGTTTTACTGTTAAAAAAATTTACCATTTCCGTTAAAAAATTTTATTATTCAATATTTTGTAATTACGTCAAAACGAAACAAGATAATCAAAAAATTATTACACATTCTATATTAAATGCTTATCTACTGCTAATTCCATGGATTACATGAGATAATAAATAAGCTGTTGTCATGCTATTTAAATTATGATAGTACTTAGTAAAGTTGCTTAAAGTTATACGTTTTTAAACACTCAAGATGAGACTTTTATTAAGAATAGCGGGTTTTTTTCAAGTTAATGGAAATTTATTTTGGTATTTCAAGAGCGAAAGTTTTTTCAAAAAATATTATTGTTAACGTTTTAGAGATATGAAAGAATTTTTTTATGGTTGAGATGATACAATTAAAGATCATTTTAAGAAATTGGTTTCCTAAGATGAGACGATTGGGTGTGTTGAAAACAAAGCATTTTTTGATATAAAGATTTTTTTTTTAACGAAAGATTTTTTTTATATTATTTTTGAGGAAAGATTAAATTATGATAATCTGCAAAAGTAAATATAAATATTATAATATTTCGGCTCCACAAAAACAATACACTGTTAATATGCTCAACATACACAACCTTTCCCTACTTACAATTTTACTTTTGTTATTTTAAGTTAGGAAAATTACGAAAATTTCTGCATAAAATTAAACATACTTTAAAATAAGTTGTTAACGATTTTTATAAAGAGAATTAAAATTACTGTTACTAAGCTAAATTTGCTGGAAAATTACAAATTATCTAAAGTAAACTTGAAATAAAACGTATTATTTATGTTAAATTTACTTAAAACATAAAATAGGATATTTTTATTTAGAATGATTTTTAAATCTTTTTTTTAGCATTATTTACAAATAAAAAAGTTTAATTAACAAACACAAAACTTCTAAATATAAAAGTTAACTAACTAGTTTTGAGTTACAAATACATTTTTTTTTGCCAGCCAACAACACTTTAATTCCCAATATCGTAAAACCGCTGTTTTATTTAATACATTTATAATACTTTTCAACTTTTATACAACCTCTACCATAGCAATGGCCTAATTTTATTAAACCCATTTCAATTATTTTTACTAATTCAACTAATTTAATTAAATAAATAAGGTTCAATTAAATAAATTTATTAAACCCAGTTTAACAAATTCATTTTGGATAGACATTAAATGCATACAGCTACTAACTTGTAAAAGATCACCAAGGCATAGACTAAAGTGGTAAACTGATTTTTATCAGCTTTGCATTACTTCTTGATATATTATGCTGTCGCAGTTGTATTTATAATACGATGTTTATAGTTAAGGATGAAAAATGACAGATCTTCTTGACTCAAAGCATGGGTTTCGCTTAAATTTATATTTTTATAGCTAGTCAACTCAATTTTTTATCTTCTAAGAAAGGTATAGCTCTAAGACTCAGTTTTATAGTTTTTAGGTTTGCTGGTGTTCAGGTCTCTCGTTTTATATAGTAGTTCTCAGAAAAGCATATTTCATAAAAAACTATAAAACGCAAAAAGAATAATATCATCAATTTTTCTAACTTTATCAATCACTAATATTCGTGGCCTTCAAAGTACTTTTTTTTTTGTGGAGTCTTAAAAGTATGTAGATCAAGACCTTTAGTTCAGCTGTTTTATCTTGTGATCTTTGTGTTAGTGTTAACTACCTTTAATTCTAATAGTCATATGCTTGGGCTCTGAATTTACGTTTGTTAGAACTCACCCATTTGTTGTGAAACTAGGTATAAATCCACAAATTTTTCTTTTATGTGGTTTTTTTAGCACAACTTCACTCTATCGCTTTTCTCTTTGTTCTATATTGTTTTTCTTTATGTCACGACTGCACTCTTCTTGAATTAATTTCTGATTAAACTGGTCAAGCGCTTTATCTTTATGCTTTAACCAATATCGTTGTTGACTCATCACACTGCATGGCATTGTTCTTGTGTCACTGACTCCACAACCTCAAACATTAAGAAGGCGTTAAGACCCACAACTTTTGCCTTTCTTAATTCCTAACACTAATTTTCAACATTCCAAATCGCCTTCGAGACAATCCAAATCACTGAATTTCTTTACATGACTTATGTCTTGTTTGTGATTCTAGTTAATGGTTAGTTTCTCTATACTCAGTCCTAGCTGCTTCTAATCACGGTTTGATCCTTCTAAAACTTTTATCTCATTTTTCTTCATCAAAACTTCCCATTATCCTCCTATCGTCATATCTCTTATAAATACATTAAAGCAGACTGGGACTGTGTTCATAAGTTTCTTCATGATTGTCTTTGGGTAAAAATCCTTCGTCTTTCTGCTGAAAAATGTGCATCTAATGTAACTTGTTGGGTTAAGCCTTGAATGGAATGTTTTTTTCATTTTTGACTATTCCTAGTCAAGCCTCACTCTTCTCCTTGTTTTCCCTCTTTTTGTACTGCTGTAATATCCAATCCTAACCATTACTTTCATAATTATCTGGAGCAAATTTTCAAATGAAGCTCTTCTTTAAACAAGATGCAAAAAACGCATTGTAAACATTGTTGGATGCTTTTACAGCCAAAGTTTGATCATTTGTTTAATCAATTCTCACATTATCTTAATATTGCTTTTCTTTCTATTTTCTATAAATACTATAATGGTCGCCGCTCTAAAGAGAAAGCGTTTTTTGTGCCATCTACTAAAACTCATTATTTTGTTACTCGTCGTTCACAAATTTTCATTTAAGTCTCATATTTGTAGATTATCTGTTCCTAAGTGGTAAAAAATTTATTTTTCTAGTTTATTTCTTCTAAAAATTGTTATCTTGTTTTGTAAACTTTATCTTTTCTTATCCAAAAACTTCCAACTTTAAGAGTAGTTGCTTGTAGCTTTTTTTAAAGTGAAGATGTTTAAAAGAAAAGTAAAATTAAAAAATTTTGTTTACAATCATCTTTTACTATCGTCATGTTTAATCTATCTATCATCATGGTTAATATCAAATTTTTACATTCATCATCTTTTGTTTTGTATTGTTCTTTTTTATCTTGGGATTTATATTAACATATAGCCACATTCTTTTTTATCTTGGGATTTATATTAACATATAGCCACATTCTTTTTTATCTTGGGATTTATATTAACATATAGCCACATTCTTTTTTATCTTGGGATTTATATTAACATATTGCATCTTGGGATATCGCCACATTGCTCTTGTTGTTAATCATTTTACTTATCTAAAACACGCATATATCTTAAATGGCTTTTTCTTATTAATTTGCTTCAAGAAATGTTTTCCTTGACATGGATCACATTTTTAAGAGTTTGAGTTTATTTATAAACCTTTACTGTTTAACTTTACCATTATTTGGGATTTTATTATGCATAGTTATATTGCAAAAATGTGACAACCGCTAACCGCCTTTTTTACTGCAGACATTTCAACTATATTTTGATTAAAGACTTCATTTAGTAAGTTTTCATAATAAGTTGTTTATACCTAACCCTCATTGAAACCTTTACTTTGCCTCAACTTAATTGTAAAAGTTTTAGTCTACATTAATTTGTCTTTACTATATTTTTAACTATTTTTCCATGTAGCACTTTAATACAGTGGTTTCCAAACTAATTTTGCCTATTGCGCCTAAAAAGGCATACTGTTTTGCATAGTTGTAAACTTGCGTTATGTTTCCTGCATAGAATGACAAATGCAGGATATTACCGACTTTGTTCATAGATTTATAATTATACCTCCTTGAAAGCAGCTATAAAACTCTCAGTGTGGTACAGTTTAATGACTCGTAGGTTGGCTGGTAGTATGGTTTACTGAAGTCTGTGGTAGATGTCAAAGAAACTGATACTATTAGCAGCTGTATTATCATGCATATATCAGAGTATTAACAGTCAGATGTTGCGCGTGGATTATGTCTCTTTTAGTGCTTTTGATGTGTAATTAACAAGGCTACATAAAAAACTTTATGTTACGACTTATATTAATTAGCAGGACTGACACTTGCATAGCTCCTTTTTTTGGGATGTTTTACTCTATTTAGAACTATATCAAGTTCTCTATAACTTAAAGCATTCCTAATGCAACCAACAATATTAAAATAAAAAAACCATCACAATCAATATATTTTTACAAATATTGGTGTTATTTGAAGTAACTTTTCAACATTTGAATCTTACATCTAGCAAATAGCATCATAGTTTCTTGCTCTTTGTGAAACTAAATTAAATGTGACTGTTCCTACTACTGATCTCAGAATTAATGGCTACTATCCATTGATTCGCTAAGACTTCAATAGCAACATACCTGACTCGGGCATATACATACGCATAAATCCACTTTTTTCTTAAGAAGTCAGGTTTGAACCTTCAACTATTTTTTAATACCGTTTCGCTCAGAACCGCATTATTCTATCATCTTTCTCTATTTACTCTAAATTTTACTCTTTTAGATGTAATTTCTAATAAAATAAACCATGTCCCTTCTATTTACCTTGCTCCAAATATTGTTGTTAATGGTTACTTTAATACTCGGTGCGTTTAATGGCTCAGCTTTAACGCAACTGACCCTGCGGGCACTAAAATCTATAACTTCTTGTTATATAAAACTGCTTTTTTAAGCAACTGAATATGGCAAGTAAAAGTAATAACAAAAAATGGTTTGTGCGTCAAATTTAGGCGTCAAATTTTTCCAGCTAAACATTTCACATTTAATCAGCAAGTATAAACTTATAATTATACCGTTTTTACTCCACACCTGGAAGCTAGCAATCTAAAACACAACAAAAAATGTTACATCTATCCCTGCTTAGTTTAAGTAATTTTTGATAATCTGAATTATAAACTTGAGCTTTTTGTTAAAATACGGATACTAAAAGTCAGCAAAATCAAATAAAGGAAGTAAACCAACTACTGTGATTTTTAGATCCAGGTTTCATTATGGAGAAATCTTGAGTTGGCTTACCTTCTCGTATGGCAACAATAATGTTTTACATATACTGCAGATTTTGACCGAGACAGAGAAATGCGTTTTTTGACAATATAAGTTATCGGCTTTTGTCTATAATATGTTAGAAGTATAAACATGTCTTAACTCATTAAGTAATTGTGAAACTTACTTGTGTGCAGAAGATAAATAAACAATTACGTTGAACTTACTTATGCCTTCTCCAAATTCTTCTTTAGAACCTGTGCCTACATCACAACTAATACCGGTATATTGAATAATATGCAATCTACAATGTTTTCATTTTACTAGATTTTAGTGAAACATGTTATAAATAGTTATCTCTTGGTTAAGCAACTAATACATGTATCCTTAGTATTCATTTAAATCTTTTTTTTTTTACCCCGGTGAATGTATGACTATTTTTGTTATCAAAATACAATAAAGTAAAATTATTAGTGCATTTGTTATCATTTTCTTGAAACTGTTTTACAAATTTTTTTCTCTCTTATACTTTACTTATTTTATTATTCACAATAAAAAAATAATCGCAATACCAAAATTCATTTATGAAGTACAACTTCGGTAAAAGAGCGTATACCACAAATTAAAACGCCCTGCCTTTCTGCCTTTCTTACTAGATTTGGTAAAGTTAAATTTATCTGTTTACTATTTTTTGAACTTAAACTACCAGATTTTAATTTGTTGTAAAAGTCTTTTGACATATAAGTTTATTTTTTTAATAACATGACATCCATTATTTCTTGTTTGCATAAGATGTTAAAGTTTTACGGCTCATGCAGATATTAAACAAATCGATGTCGAGTTGTACTTTTTTATAATTATGATTATAAACTCTATTACTGTCAAATGAATTATTATTCAGTTTAAATTCTAATTTAGAAATATATCGACTATAAACTGTGTTTAAAGCATTAATTTGTAAAGATGCGTCTATTTTTTTAATTCAAAAAATTAACGTACCCTTGAATCTTTTACTGTCTGAGCCCCAAAAACTTAGTTGAAAGCATAGTCAAGGCTAAAAATCTTTCGCAACATTTGGCTATAAGAAAACATGCAAAACAAAAGTTATCAGAAAGAGTTTTCAAAATGGACTGGTTGCATTTATGTTTTTTTTTATTTAATTTTTTTACTACAGTGCAAATACTACAGATTTTCCCTGTAAATATTTAAAAGAAAAACTATAGTTTATTTTTTTATTTCGTTTTTATCAGTGCTTAATGTTTTGGTATTACCTAATAAATCTTAATGACAGCTATTACGTAACTTAAGATTATAAAACATAACGAATTAAAAAAAATCCTAACAGCATAATAAGAAAACATCAAAAAATATTTTACGTAAAGTGGTTCTTTGACTTGAATAAAACCTATATGTTAAAACAACATTCTCTCCATAAAATGCTAATGGTTTTATCAAAATGTATAATCCTCTATTCTCCAAAGCAATCCAAAAACCTATATAAAATACTTTCAAAATTAAAACAAACTTTATAAAACTAAAAAAAAAAGTGTAATAAAATATACAAAAGTTAGAACATTGAACACAACCCACTAGTGATTACTTATATCAAATAAGTAAAAAATCGGATGTTATAATAATATTTATAAATTTCTCTTCTATATATTTATTTTTTAAAGCTTTTAAAAAATCTCTGTTTAAATAAATATTACATTATTATTATACCAAGGGTAATCTTAATTCATAAAAACATCTTTTGTATAATCTTTATAGTCAGAGAAGTTTAAGTAAAAAAAAAGTATATATTATTTTTCAAAAGTATATATTATTATAATTATAGAATAAAATTACTTTTATTTTTAAAAATACAACAACAATAAATTTATGATAATTTAAAGAACTACATAAGAGACTTTTACAAAAAAGATTGAAACGCGTGTTTAAAATGTCTTCAGCTAAATAAACACAGCCAACTCTTTATGTACTTTTGTAAAATAATTAATTTATTATCACCTTTAAATTTGCAACAAGCATGTCAAGAAAGGTAAGCAAAAAAAAGTAATAAGAATTAATAACCCAATACAACCGACTTTGTTTTCATTCCTGATTTAATTAAAGAAACTACCTACAACTTCTTCGTTATCTTTACTTCTATGAATATCTATGTGACTTGATTGTGATATTCCCTCGCTACTAATCTTTAACGCTGATCTTAAAATATTTAAACCTATGTAAAAATTAGAAATTTAAGATAAATATGCTACAAAAAGTTATATAAAGACATAAATATATATATATATATATAAATATATATATATATATATATATATATATATATATATATATATAAATATATATATATATAAATATATATATATATATATATATATATATTTATATATATATATATATATATATATATATATATATATATATATATATATATATATATATATATATATATATATATATATATATATATATATATATATATATAATGCTTTCTTGCGAAGACTTTTTTTAGAAAAAAAAGTGTTGATTGCGGGACAGGTTGCTTACGGGGACATAAATCGGTCCCCCTTAATTTCAGGATTGATTTATAACTTCTGCGCGATTAAAATGTCTTTGAGAGACCATTGTATATAAAGTAGACCGTACTATTATTGTTATAAAGTTAATATTCGTGGTTTAAATGTTGTTTTTCATGAGTAATTGGTTTTGCTATTTCGGGTATGTATATTTAATACAAAGCGAAATCCATTGGTTTGTGCACTTACGGGGACACGGTCGTTTAGATGTGGAAAGTTATTATACGCAAGCGCAGTGTCAAATTCAAATATTATAATTTTAAAGATGGTGACGGCCTTTAGATACCAAAATTTTTTCTGAGTAGCAACAATATTTTTAAAGTTTTACTTAGTAGTTATTATTTGCATATTTTTGATAGAATGAAATAATAATAAAAATAATTGAATTGTTGATTCAAAAATGATAAAAACAATATAAAGATGTTTAAATATATAAAAAACTGTGATTCTCTGCTACATTTATCTGACTGTTAAAAGCGTGATTTGTTTACATTTTCAAAACTGTTTTTCTAAAAATCTGAGCAATACAATTTAATAATTTTTACTTTTTTATTTCGAATAGTCTTATCTTGATTTAAAATTGTTTTCAGATCTGAGTATTCAATTTTTTTCTGAACAAAAATAGAATTCACCCAACACTACTTTCGTAGATGTATGACACATTTATATTAAGGTATATAGCTAATATATATATATATATATATATATATATATATATATATATATATATATATATATATATATATATATATATATATGTATATATATATATAATTAATAAGTATCGTGTTTTTTATTTAATAGACAAATTGTTATATATATATATATATATATATATATATATATATATATATATATATATATATATAATTAATAAGTATCGTGTTTTTTATTTAATAGACAAATTGTTACCATAAAATTTCATTTGTATCCCTAGTTATATGTAACTTTGAAACATCGACTATATTTTTTAAAATTTTTTTTGTTCGTTAAAAATTAATGCTTACTGCTTTATTTTTAAAATTAATGTAATACTTTTTTTAATAACTTAATTTGATTTTTATTAGCATTTATTAACTCTAAATTTCTAATTTTGAAATAGTATTGATAAAAACACAAATAAATTAGATATTGAAAAAGCCTCATAACGAGTGAAGTAATACAGCATGAAACTCCAAAATCATGGTTGAGATTCTCTGAAAAAACATGTTACAAATCTATTATTATTTAAAACCAAGTACTATCTCCTCGTCAAATAGCCAATAAGTTAAATATTGAATATTCACATATTTGAAAACCTTATACTGAATCAGATGACATTATGGATCTGGATAATCTGGT
>NC_061167.1:46478844-46496344 GCF_022113875.1 Hydra vulgaris | reverse complement strand
TATATGATTTAATATATGTTAGTGATATTATGTTTATAAGTTTTTAATTTTGTTATTTGTTTAGCATTCATTTTACTCTACTTTCAAAACACTGTAAGTATAAGTAAAATTTTAAACTTAGGTTTTTTAATTAAGCCATGTAGGTCATTTTTCAATCTGTATTGTGTTTTCTTATTTTAAAATTTTATTTTGTTATTTTAGAATACTGTAGAAATAAAATTAGAATAAAATAAAAACTAGAAAAGACTGATCACATCTTAATCATATTGTTCTTCTAACATTGCTTCATAGAATATATTTTATTTATAAAGTTAGCGAATTTCGAAATTATATTTTTAATGCTTATGCACTTTGAAAGAAGCTACTTTTAATGAAACTTAAAGCAAGTAGCATGCAAGCTATTAATTGAGTTGTTAATGATATATTCTCTGTATAGTACTGCCTGTTCATGAAATGAATAATAGTAAAAGCGAATGGGAATACCAGCTGTTAAATCGTCCATTGAAATTATTAGCTTCGCAATGACGAAAAAAATAATTCTTTTATAAAAAAAAGATGGATTATTGATAGTTGTCTTATTTAAGAACTGCTAAAGTTCATGAAGGGACTGCTGAGATGCATTTGATGCATTCAAAAGTATCCCAAAACACAAATTTAAAAAAATTATAGATTATATAAATAAAGTTTTCAGAATGATTTAAAATTAGTTCAAGTTATTAAAGCAGTTTTCAAGATTAAAAATCTACGATTTTTTAAGCATGAATTGATACACTTTAAACTTCACGACTAGATTTTTTTAATAAAATCTTCGCGGATTCACTTAAAACAGAAATAGGAACTTTAACCTAACCAGATTGTGAAAATGCCACAAATCAACTTTTTTTATTGTATCTCTATTTATTTTATTAATCTGATTATCTTATTTCTCTAAATAAGTCTTTTTAAATTTTGAAAATTATTATTAGCTTTAATTCTGATAATTTTCACAGCATTTTTTATTTAGCAACTAATTTAAAATAAGTTGTAGGTATTCAGTGACAAATCCAGAATTATTTGGTGATTGAGATAGCTAACTTCCAGACAGGAGCAAACTCTAAACATAAGTATGTTTATACTTATGTCAAATAATTAGTCTGTTCAAAAAATTGAGATGATTGGAGGCAGATTACAAAATAGCCCTTTAAGTTTTTTACCCCCTTCCATCCTCCTTACCCTAAACGGGAGGGGCAACAATTTGATAAAAAAAATTTTGTACTTTTATCAATTAGATTTGTATTCATGGATAAATTGCAAGTTTCATAGTATTATCTCTCAGCGTTCAAAAATTATGATCATATAAAATTGTAACCCCCTCATATTGAGGGGGTTTAAACTTTATACGGTCATAATTTTTTAACGCTTAGAGATAATACTCTGAAACTTGAAGTTTATCAATGAATATAAAATCTAATTGACAAAAGTATAAAAATTTTTTTATTAAGTTGTTGCCCCTTATGTTTGTTTTATGAAGTCAAAGGGCTTTTTCGGTCCACGCCTCCATTCGTCGCAATTTTTTGCACAGCCTCATTATTTGACATAAGTATAAACATACTACGAATTGGAGTTTGCTCTATGTATGAAAGTTAGCTATCTAAATCACCAAAAGGTCCTGGATCTGTCATTGGGTATATTGGAGTAACTATATCTGAACCAAGATTCTAAGATTTTCTTTTAGGATTTTTAATTCTTTTTACATTTTAAATTTGTTTCAATACTGAAGATTTTACCTATATTTTTGATTTACTATTATTTTCGTTTTTCTACCAAAAAAAATGTATTTTTAATTTCAAAATTGTTTAATATGCTAACTTTATTTACTCTGTTTTTTAAGTTAGTCCCTGAGAAGGAACTTTTTATTTTACTCGTTCCTTATAAAACACATTTTCGTTCATGCCTTTATAAATGCAGTTAAAGTGTAAATTTACAGTATTTGCAAAAATAGGAATTACATTATATGTCTTGTAATATGTCAGAACACAGTTAATCTTTTGGTTTTCAAAATTTAAAGCCATTTTTGAATCAGCAGTAGATAAAAAAACAAATAATTAATTTTTATTCTTCTTACTCTTTACCCAAATAAGCCATAATAATAATACTACCCAATAATAATAACCAAAATTTTTTGCATAACCCCGAAAATAAAAATTTTTCTGCGTGTTTTTATAATGAAATTTAAGAATTAAAATCATTTTTGAATCAGCGCTATAGAAATTTTTTAAACTTAACTTGTTTTTTAGTTGGTCCCCGAAAATGCACATTTTTTCACTGGTCCCTGAAAATACATATTTTTTTGTATGTTATTATAATAAAATTAAAAAAAAATTACAATATTTGTAAAAATATAAACTATATGCTATGTCTTGTCATGTCACAGAGCGCAGTGACCTATTGGTTTGCAGGAATTAAAATCAATATTATGTCGGCTTTATAGTAATTTTTAAATTAAACTCGTTTTTTAGTTGGTCCCCGAAAATGCACATTTTTTTACTGGTCCCCGAAAATGCAAAATTTTTTGCATGCCTTTATAATAAAATTTAGAAAAAAAACTTGCAGTATTTGTAAAAATATAAATTATATACTACGTCTTATCATATCACAGAGTCATATATACATTCTTTTTTTCATCTAAAAGAAGAATATAATTTTAACAAGATAGGTTGCAAAAAGTGAAGACGCGGCGCTCCGAAAATTTATTCATAATTGTAGCTGAGCCAAGTTGACTATCTTACGGAAATATTGCATTCAGAAATATAATAAAAAACCCAAGTTTTTTGGGTTTTGTCTCACATGCTCAAATATTTTTGAAAGAACGTCAAACATTTCGCAGCGTATCAACTTAAAATGGACTGGGAGTTAAATAAAATGGCAAATCGACTGTAGCAACTGTAGCAAAAGTCAGGTTGTCATTATTTCAAACTACTCTATACATACCCCCTGATACTTTATAAAAATTATGTTTTTTTATATGCAATCTTTTTATTAACAAGGAGGTTTTAAGTTAGGACTAAAGGTCATCAAGCGAGAACCTGTAGCAAGTGTAGCAAAAAAACAAAAATCTGCTTTGCTAAATCAAAAAATCTGCGTTAATTAATTTTAATTAAATGAGTGCAATGGAGCTCTATCAAGCGTTAAAAGCAAACAACCATTCTTTAATTGATCAGATTAAGTTAAGTAACACTGCCAAATTAAACAAGCGCTCCCAGAAAAACTCTGATGGAATCTATATTTTATATAAATTGTCTGGTGGAGCCGATGGTTTTATGGATGTTGCAGCAAGTAATAGTTTGGCTAGATTGTATGCTGATAAACTTATAAACGAAGAAACATGTTCAATGGTGCCTGTCAGGTAAAATCTTTGTTATAGTTTTTTTGGTGTCCAGCTGACTAACGCAATGGATGAATAGATATTTAGAATTTTTAGTTAGTGCTAGATTTGCTATATCAAAAGAACTTCTTGATTTATAGTCAAAAAATGTGTGTGTGTGTGTGTGTGTGTGTGTGGGCGGGTGATTGTTTGTGTGCGTGTATGTGGGTGTATTTGCATATAAATTTATTCTTATGTCCAGAACTCTTCAAGATGGCAATTGTTTATTTTCTGCTGTCTCTATTGCTTTAATCGGAAACAATATGCTAGCAACAACTCTTAGGAAGCTTTGTGCAATCGAGTTACACAAGAATGCAAATTTTTTTGCTGTGCATCCTGTTTTTCGTCTGGGGCATTTAAGTGGTGTTTTTCGATCAGAAAGATCCGCTTTCTTGTTAGGAATATCCAATGTTGCATGTACTGCATTTGAAGCTAAAAAGTCTAAAGTTGATGCTATTTTGGCTGAAGCATTAAATATTTCTCAATCTGGTGTTTGGTCATCTTTAGTTTGTGTGATGTCAATCTCAAATGTTTTAAAAGTATATTCTCATTTGTATAAAATTAACATTTAAACTGATTTGAATTTCATTGTTTTATTTATTATATAGATATTATTATTTTTCTATTTTTTTTTTCTATTTCAGATTCCATCGAAACTCTTTTATCCTACTACAGGAGATGCATGTTTAGAATATTTATTTAGAAGTACATTGTACCCACAGACTTTTAAGAAATTTGATGAACCCTATCAAATAATTTACTTATTGCTTTACAATGTTGAATCAAAGAAAGAAATTCCAGACAATCTTACACATATGGGAAAAATGCATTATTTCAAGCCTAATCATTTTGTCCCTCTAGTATCTATTATAAGCACTCAGCCAGAGTTTCGAAATATTTTAGTTCGTACCCAAACAAGTTTAAATTCTTCAAAAAATATTGTTGTAACTGGTGAAAAACGCCCTTCAAATAATTCACTTCTTCAAATACCTTGCTCTGCTGTTCAAAAAATTAATTTAACCAAACCATCATTGAGTATTAAGAATTTTTTTTCTGTGAACAATAAACCTTTGCCAGTATCCAGTTTGTCTTCGGTTTTAAGTAATAAATTTGAAAAACCAATATCAGGAGTCGTAATTCCAAAATTAAATATAAATTGTGGAAATGCAACAACAGAAGATTGATTGCAACGAATTTGATATTGGCTTGTTTGTAGACAAAGTAGGGAAATTATCAAACCAAGAGAAGCGTAATATTCTATTGAACGTATGGATACCACCTTCTGACTATGTTTTTCCTAAAACTAATGGTCGTAAATGTAACCCTGCTTGGTTCAAAAAATTTTCATGGCTCTGTTACTCAAAGTACTATGATGGGTTATTCTGTATATCTTGTGTTCTGTTTGGAAAGGCTTCTTCAACTAGTCAATTATTTCATGAATATCCGTTTCGGTTTTGGTCAGTTGGAAATGTAAGAATATTATCACATAATAACACTTCACCAATGCATAAAACCTCCATACAAATAATGCTTGATTTCCAAACAGTAATTAGTAAAAAAACCGTTCCAATTAATTTGCAACTCAATAAATTTCTATCTGATAATATTTCTAGAAATCGGCAAATTTTGTTTTCAATATCACGTGCAATCCTTTTTTGTTGTAGGCAGAATATATCACTTAGAGGACATCGAGATGATGCTAAACATCTTGCTTTGCAATGTAATAATGCTGGTAATTTCCAATGCTTATTAGATCTGATGGCATTATGCGGTGACAAGATCTTGAGTGACCATTTTAAAAATGGTCCTAAAAATGCCACTTATCGATCAAAGACAGTGCAGAATGAGTTGATTGATATTTGTGCAGGTGTTGTTCGATCGCTATTGACAAACAGAACAAAGAAAGCAAAATTTTTTTCTATTTTAGCAGATGAAGCTTCAGATGTTAGTCAAACTGAACAAATGGCTGTAGTTGTTCGAAATGTGGATGAATGCTGCAAAGTAAAGGAAGATTTTTTAAAATTTGTTTCCTGCAATAGTGGGTTGACTGGAGTTTTGTTATCAACTAAGATCAAGAAAAGTATACATAAACTTGGTCTGGAAATGTCTTATTGTCGTGGGCAAGGTTACGATGGGGCTGGTAACATGGCAGGGCGTCTTAGTGGTGTAGCAGCATTAATTTTAAAAGATTTTCCTAAAGCTCCATACATCCACTGCTATTCCCATCAACTTAATCTGTGTGTTGCCAAAGCATGTGCAATTCCTTCAATTCGAAATATGATGGATCATGTTAGGATTGTCTCTGATTTTTTTAATAATTCTCCAAAGAGGTTAGAAGATCTATCTACAAAAATTGTTGAGCTATGTCCGAAATCATCCTTTCAAAAGACAATAAATGTTTGTAGAACCAGGTGGATTGAAAGAATTGATGGTCTTGAAGCTTTTATTGAATTATATTCAGCTATAATTGCATCTCTTACTTGTATTAAAGAAGATGATACATGGAACTACAAATCCAGAGGTGATGCTTCTGCATATGTGACAATATGTTGTTCGTTTAAGTTTATCATCACCTTAATCATAGTCAGGAAGTTATTAGGGTATACGAGACCACTGACAAAAACGTTGCAAAAAGTTGATCAAGACTTTTCAAAAGCTCGTGATGATGTGGAAATTTTAAAAAACACTCTTTTATCTATTCGGAGCTCTATTGAAATTTCACACTCAGAATGGTATAAAGAGGCTGTTACCATAGCTGCAACTAATTATACCTTGCCATCTAAACCAAGAACATGTGGACAACAAACACAACGTGATAATCATCAAGTAGATGATATTAGTGAATATTATCGAGTAACTTGTTCGATTCCCTTTCTTGATCACATTCTAACACAGTTAGATTCTTTATTTTCTTTAGAAAATTTAACATTGCTAGATAGTTTCGTCATCATACCATCAAATTTAATCTCTGACAAGAAGTGGAGGAAAAAAGTAAAAGAATTTGCTCATACATACAATAATGATTTACCAGAACCAATTTACCAGAACCAATGCTGAATTGGATATGTGGGAAGTATATTGGAAAAATCACTCTGAAACAGCTCATAAAACTGTTTCAGATTCACTACAAAAATGTGATGGCAATACGTTTCCAAATATTTCTACTATACTTCGAATCCTTTGCACAGTACCAGTTACAACATGTACTTGTGAAAGATCATTATCAGCTCTGAAAAGAATTAAAACTTCCTTGCGCAATTCTATGACAGATGATCGCCTAAATGGCATTTCCATGTTGCACATTCATCGAGATGTTGAAATTGACTTAAATATTGTTGTAGATGAATTTGCGACTGCATTTCCACGAAGAATGGAGTTTAAAAATATATTGAACTCTGATGAATAGATATACTTGTTATAAAGTTATACTGATTACAGATAGATATAGGATATATAAATATGTATATAAATTGATAGATATATAATATAGGATACCTTTATTTATTACTGATGGAATATTTAAAGAGGATATTTTTTTGATGTCATAAATATTTCATATTTATTATTAACTTTATGTTATGAGGTTTTGTTAAAAAATAGTTATAGTTTTTTACCTCTTATTACATTTTTTTTTCTTTATATTTTTGTAGTTCTATCTTTGCCATTATTTTGTTTTAGTTTGAATACTGTTAAATATGGTTTGAATTTAGTAAATTTTCATGATATGAACTTTACTTTATTGATCATTAGCCAACAGTTTTGGATGTTGAACACAATTAAGGTAAGAATAACTTGCAATCGTTAATTGTCATGGTATTGCTATTTTATTAATGGTATTTGATTTTGAGAAGATAGTTAACCATCATTTTTGGATGGTAAATTATCATAAGATTCACCCACATTTAACATTATCTTGATAACTCGAGTCCTTAATAAACGCCCCCCCCCCCTATTGTTTATTAATTTCCGATATTTTCCCCCATCACACTAAGCTTATTAAGACCTCCCCCCCCCCCTCCATTTATTCCTTTTATTTGTTATCAACAAAACATTTATATCTCAAACCTAAAATCTGCAAAAATCGACCTTAAAAATTTGCCTAGTCCGCGGATGACGAAAGGAATCATTGAGTCATCAAAAAGAAACAAAATCTTTACCAATAATTAAAAAAAAAAAAAGAATTACAAAAATGAAATAAAATACAAAAAACATAAAAATTTTTTCGAAAAGTTAAAAAAGGAATAAAAAAAAATACTATTCTTTATTGCTTAATAAAACATTTGGAAATGCAAGAAAAACATGGAATGTAATTAAAGAAATAGCATGCGTAGGAAATGTAAAAATTGATAATTTCCCAAAAAGACTGCAAAGAGATGGTAAAATAGGAGATGCTTTTGTAAATAAAGAAATTGCAGAAACATTTAATGGCTTTTTTATAAATATAGGGAAAAAACTAGCCAGTGCAGTTCCTGAGGGGAGTAAATCATTTGAATCCTTTTTGAAAAAATCAGATTCCATAATGGATGAGTCGGAGCTTCTGGTTGATGAACTTCGGCTAGCAATTAGTATGTTGAAAACAAATAAGAGTGCGGGTCTAGATGAAATTAACCTTGATGTTGTAAAAGCGGTATCTGATATTATTGAGAAACTTCTTTTTATAATTTTTAATCTTTCCCTAAGAAACGGCATTTTTCCTGACCAACTAAAACTAGCAAAAATAATTCCAATATACAAAAGCGGCGATGATTCGATAAAATCTAACTATAGACCAATTTCCATACTTTCCTGTTTTTCTAAAATACTAGAGCGTATTATGCACAACAGGCTGTACAATTATCTTGAAACTAATAACATTTTTTTATCATAAACAGTTTGGTTTTCGCAAAAACCATTCCATGGAGCATGCAGTAATTGATCTTGCGAACCAATTCTAAATGGTTTTGAAAACAATAGTTACACTCTCGTAATATTTCTGGATCTATCCAAAGCCCTTGATACTGTTAACCACAGATTCTTATCAAAAAACTATGTAATTACGGAGTAGCTCACTCTAACTTCAAGTGGCTGCAATGTTATTTAGAAAATCATAAACAAGTAGTACCATTTGATTTAACATGTTCCTAATTTGAGTCAATAAGTTGTTGAGTTCCAAAAGGATCAATACTTGGACCTTTACTGTTTTCAATTTATATTAATAATATTTATTTGTCATCAAATATACGGAATTATATTATTTTTGCTGACGATACTAATGTTTTTTATTTTGATTCAAATTTAAAAAATATTTTTTGTAATGTAAACACCGAACTAACATATCTCAATGAGTGGTTTATAGCAAATAAACTATTGTTTGTTTATAGGAATAAACTATTGTTTTATAGCAAATAAAATATTGAAAAAACAAAATATATTTTGTTTGCTAAACCATCTAAATCCGAGACTCTTCCACTTACGCTACCAGAACTAACTAATAACAATATTAAAATAAAAAGAGTGTTTTCAATGAAAATACTTGGAATAATTTTTGACGAACATTCGAACATTTAAATTGGAAAAGCCAAATAAAGCTAGTCGAGAACAAAGTCTCAAAGACTTTTGGGATAATGTATAAGACTAAACCTCTTTTGAACAAAACATGTTTAAAAAAATTATATTTTTCGTTTATACGTAGTCATATTAACTATTGTAATATTGCCTGGGCAAATAATCACTCATCTTTCCTAAAAACTATTTACACAAAACAAAAGCAAGCAAGTCGATTAGTTTTGGGCATGGATAGATACGAAAGTGCCGAGCCGTTACTCAAGGAAATAAACGCCCTAAATGTATACAAATTAAACATCTACCATAAACTTGTTATTTATGTTTAAACTTCAAAACGAATTAATTCCAAAATATTTTTATAAAAACTTCTCTCTTACTAATCATAAATATAAAACTAGACACTCAATAAATAATTACTACATCCCACTAACATTACTCAAAAAGTCTGACTTCTCAATTACATGTCGGGGACCACGCTTGTTGAACTCGTTTCTTGACGAAAATATGAAAAAAATAAAATCTATTGATATATTTAAAAAAGCTATAAAAAAAACACTTACTAAATTTAAACAATACGTACATTCTTACATTTTTTTAATTAAAAAAATATAAATATATATATATATATATATATATATATATATATATATATATATATATATATATATATATATATATATATATATATATATATATATATATATATATATATATATATATATATATATATATATATATATATATATATATATATATATATATATATATGTATGTATGTATGTATATGTATATATGTGTATGAGTATATATGTATATGTGTACATGTATATGTTTGTATGTGTATGTGTTTATGTGTATAATATATGTATGTGTGTATGTGTATATATATATATATATACATATATCCTTCTTATATATATATTCTTTTTGTTTCTTTTTGTTTGTCTGTTTAATTTTGTTTAAAAAAAAAATATGAGTAGATGAACTTAAATCTAAAAAATGTTTGGAATCTTTTTTAATTCAAAATATCTTTTGTATATTTAAATATATATTATGAAGTTTGTTGGATATATATACGCATATGTACGGATTTGTAAACTATTTTTTCAAACTTTTTTATTTTTTATTATTTTTAAACTTTTTAGTTTTGTCAAACTTAAAAATTATTTTTTTAACTTTTTGATTTTTTCAAACTTTTTAATTTTTTTTTTTTTAACTTTTTTTCTAATTTCACTCTTTTATATATTATTGGAAATTGTAAAATTTTTTTTTTTTTTTTATTTTCACAAAGGAGCTTAATGATAAGACATTTTGTCTTTTACTTGCGCCAGTCAGCTTGCATTTGTATAAATTTATTGGAATGTAAGGTTAACATTGTAAAATGTGTCGAATGACGAAAAAATAAAATTATATATATATATATATATATATATATATATATATATATATATATATATATATATATATATATATATATATATATATATATATATATATATATATATATATATATATATTTATATATATATATATATATGGGGATATCTTGCAAGTTAAACTAATAGTGTTTTTGTTAAAAATTTTTGTATTATTCTATTGGGATGTTAACGTCATTCATTTTTACAGGTTGATAGTACCGTCAATGATTATAATTAGATTACCGTCAATCCAGTTACTTACTATGTTACAACGTTTTTTTTAAAGGAAAGGTTGTACCAAAATATGTTTCTATTATATATCTTAAAATTAACTTGTATTATATTGACTGATATTTGAGCTCAGATGAAAAACCAGTTTTAGCAATGCATCTTGGTAGGGTGAAACTGTTTTTAAAGTTTTTCTTGTTTCAAGATGCAGTGGACAGTCTGGGTTTAATAATTTACAGAAAAGTTTTTAATATGCTCGGAAAGTGGATAGAACAAGCGTGTGTGTTATTGTTGTCTGACTCCGAGTATGGTTAGAAGAAAATGTTAATAAAATTTAGCTTTAAGTCTAGGTAAATAGCATGTTTTACATTGCAGCTGATTGATAAAAGGAATAACTGATTTAAATGTTTTCTGTTGTTTTTTTTATCATTATGTTTAACACTTTAGATTTTAAACATAAACTGTCGTCTGGTATAAAGCTAGTTTTTTCCTGTTCTTAAATTGAGATATTTGATATAAAAATCATTTAATAGTTTGCATAATGCTGTGCCATTTAAATCACCCATTTTGATATTTAATATTCCACAGTTTTTCTAATTCAAGAATCACCATAATTAAAGATAAAAAAAATTTTAGCATCTAGAATAAATTTTTTATCTTTTTGATTTATAACTAACTAAAAGTCAGTTTAAACGAAAATGTAAAATTTATAGAAATGTTTTTAATGAATACCTTAAAACAAAGGTACGTCATTGTTCGTGCTTTGCAATTGATTCAAGGAAAGCTTTTTTCTCAGTGAAGCATTGATTCCGAAGAGTGCAATTTTTGAAACTTGCTTTAATCATATATTACTGGTTTTAAAATACAGACAAATTGTTTTAAAAATTAGTCTAACTTTCTTTTAAAGGGATTAATTAAAAATACTATTAAACTAATGTTTTTTGGAAAAAAAGTTATTTTTTAAAATTTGATTTCTGATTAAATATGATATAATGTGTATATAACACATGGCTTTTTGCTTACATCCATTTTAAGTAAAAACCTACTACCATAAAAGAAGTTTTTATTATTACCTAATATAAAGACAAAGCTGTTTACATTCTGATTAAGACAAAAAAAGTTTCAGAAGTTTAACAAATATGATGAATAAAAAAATATTTTTAACAGAAAATAAAATAAGTTACATCACACATTTGAAATGGAATTCCTGTAATTTTTTCTAAACTCTTTAAACTCATGAAAGTTTGTTGACAAAGTACCTAACTAAATGCTAATCAAAATAAATTAAAAGTAAACTAAAAGATTTTAAAAATAGTCTGATTAGCTCACGGTCATTACATCTTAGTATTTGTATATAACTTAATTACCGGTTATAACAAAAAAATTTCATTAAAAACTATTTGAGAACTCGGAAGAAAAATATAAAAAATTTTATAATATCTAACTCTATATAAAAATATTCTACACAACCTAGGTAAAAAAAGCATTATTCGTAAAACGTAAACATTTAATAGAGGAAAATTTTACTTTTAAAAATAACTCTTTGATATTGTTTTGGCATGTCTCGCAATTAAGTTTTCAGAAGAAACATGACTTTTCCTGAATTTTTAATTAAATGCATTTCGAACAAAGTAGTCAATGACTTGCAACATTTTTAAATTAGATATATTGGTAATGATTTCATAATTTTATCAAAATCTTTAGACATCATTAAATTTAAAAACTCTAGAAACAAAATAAAATAAGTCAATTAGTTTTACATCAGACCATGATAAAGATTTTATAAAAAATTTGAAACACCTAATATTATTATTTCAACTATTTTTAAAAACAGCAATTAAATAAAAACTGAAAAAGATTATAAATAAACCAACACCTATGAATACTATAGATAAAATAGATTTTATCTAAATCATATAAAAAAGAGGATACTTTCGAAAATCACCAAGAGATTGACTATTTTCACCTCTGATTAGAATAAGGAAAAATAATGTTTAGCAGAGAAAAACAACTATTTTTCTTTGTTGTCTTTATTTTTTTCCATAAAACTTAAGCTTTACGGTGTTTCTTAAAAAAATAAATCAATTAGGAAAAAAACTAACTTTACTTACTTATTTTCGTAATGAATTATGATCGATGAAAGAATTATATTATATGCATACAACTTAATTTTAACATCTTGCATGCATGCATTTAAACTGTAATTTAGAATAACTATAATTAAATCTAATTTATAGTTAGAAAACCTAGTGCAAAATGACTTTGAATCACATTTCTATTATACTGTTTCTTGGATTGTATCTGATTGAGGTTTGGTAGCAACTTTTTTGAACATGAGCATTGAACTAATTTGCTGATCGGAATTTCTTAAATCTTACTTATAAAGGTTTTAATGATATTCAGCCATGCGTACAGTTTATTAAATAATTAGGAATAATACATGAATAATAATAATATTTTTAATTTTATTTTTTTTAAACTTCTTTACTTCAAACAATGCTGCAAGAGTTACTTATACAGTATGAAGTTACCGAAACAGAGAAGATGAAGTTTATAAACCAAGATAACAATTAGCTGACGCTTTAAAAGAATGCAAATTATATGAATTAGGAAAACGAGATAATGGAGGCCAACTCCAAAAAACTTATGTTCGAGATAAAAAAGTCGACAACTAAGAATTTTTTGAGCGTTAGAGGAACAGTCACAGTAAAATGATAAGACTTATTTGAATAATAAGTAACACAAGAATGAATTTTAGTAAATCGCACAAGAGACGCCAGCTCTTAAGAACAGCGCCCATTGCAATATTTATAGAAGATAGAAAGAGAATTAAGATTATGATGAAGCAAAAATTGTTAATGGTTGGTTGTAAGAGCAGGTCCAACTATGTTTACAATGTTTTTTACACCTTTTCTAAAAGAGAAAATACATCAATCAAAGATCCGCTTAATATGCTATATATTTGAATGATGCAAAAAATGCATAATTTAAAGATATGGCAACAGTATGTCATAAAAGTACGGAATACAGGTTTTTAGAGACAAAGAATAGAATCTAAAATAAGGAAGTAAAGAGATGCAACCTTAGCAGATGCTAACTTTGAAATTATTGTAATAATCTTGATTTTCCTATATTTATAAACGGTAATTTACTCAATGATTTATCTACCCTTTGACTTCCGATCTTTCTTGCAAAATCATATACCGAATCTATTACAAAATTAGCATCTGTTAAGACTGCATCTCTTTATTGAGTTCGCCACTTTTAACTCCAGATTCGATTATATAGGTTTTAAATTCATTTTTATATGGAATACAATTGCCATATCTGTGGTGGATCCTTCAATGATACCCTTTCTCTTTTAGACAAGCAGCAAAAACCCATTTTGTAATTATAACTACTAGAGCAGACCTCTCTTGCAACCAACTTTCAACTGCTCATCATTATTATGTTGCTTCACCTTTTTTTTTTTAAATACTGCGATGATCGTGGCTTAGGATCTAGCGTCTCTTGTATAAAACTTTAATAAATGACGAGTAACACGATAATGAATTTCTACCGAAATTCATTATCATTTTACTCGTCATTTATTAAAGTCTTATCCTTTTACTGTGACTGTTTCTAAGTTCTTTAAAAATTATTAATAGTCTAGTTTAATTTTTATTATTATTATTATTATTATTATTATTTAATAAACACCCAGTAATAAAACTACAGGTAAACTAATTTATATTAGAACAGTTACAAATTAAATTAAGGCCAGTCTTGGCCCTCTAAATATTTGTTTGTAATGCCAATAACTAGACCGATTAGACGGTTAGATTTATTTTAGAAATATTCTCCTCCATCATTGTTTTAAATTTTTTTCTTTGTTCTTTTAAGTTTCATAACTGGAACGCTTCTTTTAATATTGATATATTTTCAGCTTGCAGTTCTTTTTTAAGGTAGTGTGAATTTAATTTTTTTACTTTCTATCATGCATTGTAAGATGTTCAAGCCACAAGTTTTACATAAAGCAATCACTTCGTTTATAAATGATTTTTTATTTTGTGTTGCCAGTAATTGACTAATTATCAGCAAATAGCAAGTTTGATTTTTCATTAGCCTAATTAATAGGTTTACTTTATTTCAACGAAGAGTAGTTGAAATATCTTCTATTTTAAAAAAAGAATTGCTGCACGAATTACGGTTTACCAGAGCCTGATATGTGCATGTCAAGGCGGCAGGGAGAATCACTAGTGTAGCTGGTCTTTCCAATGCTATTACCAATTGACAACTTGACTATTTCGTCAAAAAAAATAGTTTTTGGAGCACTTAGATACATTCACAGGAAAATGAAGAAAACAAGATGAAGGTACCGAATTCCAAAAAATATTTGTTCTTTGGAATTTATTCCCTTTATCTTATTTTCTTGACTCATAAACTTTTCAATATCTTTTAATGTGTAGAACTATTTTTTTTTTTTTTGAAGAAAAATTAAATAACTTTCATTTACTGAAAAATCTTTATAAAAAATTGTAATAAAGTAATGGTTAAAATATTTATAAAAAATTGTAATGAAGTATTGGTTAAAAAAATATTAAAAGAAAATGTAAAGAGAATGGTAGCTGGTATGTTAGAAAATCAAAAAAACATTATCTTGGAAAAAAACTGAACAACTTTTGAAGTAACAGGAAAAGAACTTTGCTTATATTACTTCCTAATATAAGCAAAGTTCTTTTAAAAGTTCATACTAATATGAAAATTTAACGGAGCGACTCGTTAAATTTGAATTAATGCAATAATGAACATAACAAAAACAAATAATATTGCAAACAATTAAAACGCTATTTGTCAAATGATAATATCTTTAGAAATCAAAGTCAATGAAATTAAAAAAATTAGTTTTGCTCAAAATGAATAATTTTGTCAAAGTTTAGGATAATAAAACAAAAAACAAATTAACAACAAAAGTAAAGGTTAAAGTAAAATTTAAAAAGTCAGAAACAAACTAAGAGTGATGGAAGATTGTTTGTTTAGGAATAATTTAAGAAAAGATAGAACAAATGAAGTTAGAGTAATGACTAAAAGTTAAATACACAAAAATTTTAAAGAGCATATTGAGTGGGACAAAGAGAGAGATAAAAGCATAGGACAATAGTTCTGAAGCTATAAAGTATAAGGACAGAGACTAAACTTCATCTTGAACTAAATAAAACTACATTTTCAATTTTAAATATTAATACTTAAAGTATAAATGAAAATTTAAACTTTAAATGCATGAATTAAGTCACCACTTTAAAATAATTTGTCTATCACTGTTGTAAGAAAAATAATTTTGAGACCTGTTGTAAATATGACAAATATAAATTGCAACTTTACTTAACAAATTAGGTATCAGTGCACCAACCGCGAAACTTCCGTACAGGTGGTGGATTTTGTATTTTTATCCATAAATCTAATTTTATACCATGTAATGACCTCGGTGTTAATGAAAAAGATTGCAAGTATTTGTGCGTTTAAATTATTACCCAAAATCCTCAAATCATAATTGTTAATGCTGATTATAAATAACAAGCGTGTAACTTAAAAAAAATTTCAAAATTTGCTCGAGCACTTTTTTATCTAAAGTTAATAAAACTCAAAAGTATGTTTAGTTTGTAGGTGACCTGAATATTATTCTTTTGTACAATGGAACATATAACTGCGGTGAATAATTTATAAATACACATTTACAAAATAATCTCATTCCATCATTAAACAAACCAACAAGGATCACAAAAAGTTCTTCTACTCGATAACATATTTACTAAAACTTTTTTAATAATTACTTTAGTACATGTTTAATAGAAACTGATTTGATTGATCATTTTCCAACATTTTTTAATACAAACAGCATTAAACCCAATAATACCCCCTGAAAACATATAATATTTAAACAACAGAACAATGAAAACCAACTAAATTTCTATTCAACTGCGTTGATTGGGAGCTGGTTCTTTAATCTCACGATGCTTACAATTCTCTTTCACAATTTTGTAGACAGTACAATAAAAAATCTCCTCCAAAATGGTTTCGCTTATATTTAAAAACTGTCTTGGGTGTATTAGATTTTGGGTTCATAAAAAAGAGATTCAAGCACACTTTTAGATTTCGTTATTTACAAATCAGACCTAATTTAATGTATGAAAAACTTTTAAATAGTGAAATATTTTTGCTTTTTTTCAACTTTTGCGATTAAGTATTAGTTAGCATTTCCTATATAAAAAATAAAACATACTCCAGTTTATCCAAGATTTCTATAATCAAAGTTTTCTAAACAATTTACAGTCAGTTTGCTAAACTTGTTTGCTGAATGATTTAGATCTGCATAAAATGTCACTTATGCTAAAATAAGGATATATTTCAGAATAATTATGAATGTAAAGTTAAAATGAATTATGAATTTAAAACAAAAAATGGAATATGAATTTGAAATAAAAATGGAATATATATTACTTATGAATTTAAAATAAAAATGGATTATAAATGTTAACATACCTTCGCAGAGACCTGTTGTTTCATTGAATATGTAACCAAATTTACAGACTAAAAACAAAAGTTTGTTACGTTTCATTATAATTAAAGTTATTACTATTATGATGATCATGATCAAGATCATAATTGTCATCATCATAATCATCATCGACATCATCATCACCATTGTCATCATTGCCATTGTCATTATTTTTTTAGTGTCGTTGTTCCTGCAATTTCCCCAATTAAATTTAAACTTAAAATGTAATTACACTATCAGAAGCATTTAAAGTACAACAACGTTATTAATTAATAAATTATTATTATTATTATGGTAAACATTTAAACTTAATAAGAACTGTAACAATAATTAACTATATATATGTGTGTATTTGTATATATATATATATAT